>JAGFZM010001451.1:181706-191917 GCA_017657215.1 Limnothrissa miodon
ACACACACACACACACACACACACACACACACACACACACACACACAGCTGCTCTGATCATGCCTGTTGCTGTCCTGCCTGTGGGATTCTGCCCACCAGCCTGCCAGTCAGTCAGTCAGTTAGCTAGTGGCCAGAGCACTCTGGTCTAGTGCACACATGCTCACATGTAAAGAGATTAGTTTCTGTGCTGTTTCATCACAACAGATGCCTGTCGGAGGATAGTTTACAGGTTCAGCAGCCTAGGATGTATTTAGCCCAGGGATCCCGCAGAGTGGCATCGACGCAACCAATCAGATGAAGGCTACACTAATTTCCGCAGGCTTTAGCTCTTAGTTGTAGTGGTAGTCATTGTATTGTGATATCATACTGAACAGAAATGCAGTGTGGATCTAAGCCTTAACTGAATTTCCACTGAAAAATAGGCCTTTGGATATTTTCTACATCTGTGACCAAAAAAATACCCTGAGAAGAATTCCTTACGGTATAAGTCAGAGCACAGACAGGGTCCCACCCTTTTACTCAACAGCACAAACGAATATGATGGTCTGATTAAGGCTTCTGATGGTGACATTCCAGCAAACCCATGTAGCACCTCATCGGGGCAAATGTAACACAGTAAGAACCTTACAGACCTTCTAGTCATTTTTTTTTTTTTTTTTTCAAACAAAGGCCTTGCTGGCTGAAACATGTTAGCAAGATTTGTATGTGTTCTATGATGAACTAGCTCAATAATAAAGCTATTTATATATGTCAAGAAGATTTCATTGGTTCTTTTTTTCTGTCTTTTTAAAGATAAAAATAGAGCATTATATTGCTGTGTAAGTTTATCTGATGGAATAATGATGAAACCCTCCTGCTTAGTTGCTTGAATCGGTGTTTGCTTGTCAGCTCCATTCCGGTTTAGTGGCAAGCAGCGCACATACTACGATTATGCTTTGCTAGGCTGGGCTAAGCTAGGCAACTAGGCTGCTGCCGCTGCTGCACTTCCTCTCATTGTGGTGTCCTTGCACAGCCACTGAAGCCAATTGATACTCTGCAGTATCAGGGGAACTGGCTGGTGCCCATTTGCTATTGGCTTTCAAGGTTGTTCGGCCCAACTGTTATTTTCCATTCGTTGCAGGTGCTTGGCGTCTGCTCAGGTTTAGCGACTGGGGAGGAGGTGAAGCCTGGAGGTGGTGATGGTGGTGGAAGAGGTGGAGGAGATGGTGCTCTTTGGCTCCATGCTGAGTTCTAATGTTCTACACTGCCCAGAGAAGGAGTTCTGATTTGGGTTGCCCTTGTCATCGTGATCCAGGCTGTCAGATGGCTTTGTGAGCTTGGAGCGAGGCAAGGCAAGGAGGAAGAGACCTCGACTGATTTAATGAAAAAAAAAAAAAAAATCAGCTTGCTAAGGGAATCTCTTTCTGCTCCATTTGTTATTAGATAGTGCCTTTAAACGTCCCCCGTAGCTCCTCTCCAAAAGAGGTCTGCTCTGCTCCGCTCCACACAACATTGCTTTTAGGCAGTATTTTTTTTTTTCTTTGCTTTGTTAATTTAATGTCTTGCACGAAATCAGCAGGCATCTATTGAAGCTAGCCTAGGCGAGACGAAATGACCCTCCTCTTTTCCTCAAGGGCCGCCAGGCTCTTCCTCATGGTACAAGCCTGCTGAGTAGATCGGAAACACCCAGTCTAGCTGAATCAGGACACCGCGGATTTGTGTGCTTTGTATTGTAGTCGTTTGTGATCACATCCGCTAGCTCTGCACAGTACCGTTTGGCTGTAGACTTGGTTCTATTGCAACGTAGTGAATGCTTATGATTTCTTCTGCATTAGAACCAGAAATCCACTCCAGGCTGAGTTCTATTCTCTCCGAACACAAAGACAAACGTGCACGCAACACACGCGTACACACACACACACACTCCTGCGGTCATGACGCAGGCACTTTCAAGGGCACCCGTGACTGCTAGAGCCTCCTCTGTGGCCTGTGCTTCCTCCTCTCCTGCCTCACACTCGTTCACCCACCGGGGCCTTGCCCCATGAATCCCCCTCCCCCCACCCCCGTCTCTCTCTCCCAGGGGGACTGTTTCCTGACACAGCAGTCCTGCTCGTCAGCCCGAACCCACCAAGGTGTTACAGTATGCTTCGTTCCTATCTGCTGCATGTATATGCATTTGATCCCGTCACTGCATTTATTCCAGTGGTGAACTACGCACTCACAGCACACAGTGCTGTGCACACTAGCCCGGAGCAGTGGGCTTCCTGCTACAGTGGCGCCGGGGATCAGTGGAGGGTTAGCTCACAGGCACTTCAGCTGTGCCTGTACTGGTTGGTGATCGAACCTGTTGGTGTGGGTGTGTGTCTGTCTGTACATTTAGTATTGTCACATTAGTCAGACTGCTACAGGTGAAGTTTTTACAGGAGCTGTTGACTTATTTAAGTGTCTGTACTCTCGGCCTCATTCCGGCCTCATTTAACACCATTAGAAGAAAGGAGTAGAGAGGAGCAATTGGTTGGGGTGTGTGTGTGTGTGTGTGTGTGTGTGTGTGTGTGAGAGAGAGAGAGAGAGAGAGAGAGAATAAGCTAATATTGAGATTTGCTTATGAGGCCTGTTCTCACCAGCTTACCTGTTTCTCCTATTTGTGAAAGGGGATTGGCGTCATCTGTGTGTTTACGTTTGTCAGGCTGATCCACACGGCTGTTCAAAGCCAGATAATGCACAGGTCACAGTGTCTATCTGTGCAGAGGATGGGGCGTACTATTGAACACATGACGAGGCAGAAAAGAGTTGCGTTTCAAATGTTATTTTACAATGAATAGCTTATGCGATGGAGAAAGAGGAGGTGTTTTGTGAGGAGTCATTGCAGTTTGTTGGTATAATTTCTGAATGAATACTCTGTAGTCTGCCTATAAAATCAATCTATTTTTTTGAAGTTTCATTTACTTTCTAAACTTACAAATTTTTCTTTTTTTTTTTCCTTTTTCATATCTCGCTTGACCTATAAGCATTATCTGAAATGGCAGTTAGGTTTACTAATGGAATTTTGAGCTGTGAGAAATCAATGTAAAAAGGTAATGGGTGATCACATGATGCAGCATCTGAACAAATGAACCCTCTCATCAATCAATATGGCATTTTGCCTGTGTCATCACATGCCTATAAAATGGGATCAACAGGAATAAACCAAGCACTAGCAATTTTCCAAAATGCTACCTAGTACATAGTGGAACGTCATTTTGTCCTAACATTTTGTGGTGGTTTGTGGTTCTGTTTTTTGTGGAGCCGTGTAACAGTGATGATTGATAATATGGCAAAAATCAACCCATATCCTTAGCCATGTTGTTTGAGGTCCCCAAGTGTAACAGTTGGTCTGTGACCAAATTTTCTCATTCTCATTCCGACAGCACTTGGCAACCTCAAACAACAAGGCTATGGGTTGATTTAGCCTCGAATATCCATATAGGCTAATGGTTGCCATTTTAAAACCTCAGTGCTTTGTACTGACTATAATGTGATTGTTTCATGATAAATATTTATAACCAATAATGGAAGAATAGCGATTGCTGCATTTTACGCAGTATCTTAAATGAGGCCTACCATCAGACTGTCTTCCATCAGAGGGAAGCGTGCAAGTTAAGCCCCGTCATAAATCCCAGCCTGTGAATATGGCTCTAGCCGTCACTGCCAACGGTAATAAACACAGAAAATCAGAGCCCTCACTTCCTTGAACTGCGAGGCGGCGAAAACTCAACTCTTGACACTCGATTTGTGGCTAGACGCATCCCTCCCCCGGGAATTATAAATCCTGGGAGAGTTTGTCTCCGCATGTGGCTGCGCTAGATGAGGGTGTGTATCTTCTTGAGTCCTTGAGGTAATGGAACTGCCGGCCCGAGATTGTATTTTCTGTGTGACACGTCTCATCCTGGGTTGTAAATCCGTGACTATGAATATTAGGTCTGCCATGTTTGTGGAGCGCTTGCATAGGAAATGGGGTTTGTAAGCTCCCCATCCCCCTCAATCTGGTTCCCCATTCCCAGTGTAGCTCAACATCACCGCCTGATTGAAGAGTCATCTCAGCCCGTGGCTCTGTGACAAATGTCCCCTCTTGGGACATGGACATGTCTTCAGCTTCCTGTGGCTGTGCTTTATATATATATATGTAAATACATACACACACACACACACACAAATAAAGAGATTGATGGGATTTGTATTTATGTATAGTCATGTGCTGCTGTCTGCAGGTCTGTCAAAGGGAGCGACTGGAAGTGAACAGACTGCTCGTTCTTTTCCTCAGTATAAAGGTGTTTGAACAAGAAGCAGTGCTTAATTAGCTGTTGTTGTGGCCTAAGCACATAGGAAGGTCTATGCTTAAAGTGGAAAATGGATGCATCTGATGTGAATCTCAAGGGCACAGTATCTCTATACTAATCTCTGAATCACTCTGTGCATTTACATGTGCTGAGAGAAAATCGAGTTATTGACTTAGTCGGTCTAAAATCGAACATTTAAATGCGTGAAAACACCTTAGTTCTGCTGAAATCAAACTAAACCAGACTTCTCCTAATACGATTACGGTATCCAGATAATGTGATTAAAAATGTAGCAGAGTTATTGACTGGCCCTGGACTGGCACTGCCCCTATGGAAGTGATCGAGACACAGGTCGGAGGTTGGTGACCTCATTGCTGGCTTTATTTGTGCCGCTTGTGAAATACATCTTGTGTGCAAAACAATAAAAAGTAAAGTAGATATGAAAAGTGCATACAGCACTGCAATGTTGGCCATCTCTTTCCTCCTATTTCTGTCATATATCCCTAAACGTATGAGCTACATTTGTGGTTTAGCATTTTGCATCTTTGTTTGGCCACAAAATGCATATTTTTAGTTATTTCATTTGCATGTATCGCTTGACTGGTAGAAATGCAAACATGTTTCTGCCTGTGTGTACTGATGAGAATGCTACTGTACACCACCTCTGCACTCTTCTGCAGTGAGGTAAATGAACTTCTAAATATCGGTGACCTGATAATATATTGGTGTCCTGACCTCTATTATCCATTAGCTTTGCACTTTAAGATGCACCATACAGTAGCATGTGCATCTCCAAGCACATTCACTGAATCTTTCAAAAGCGTATGTGACTTGAGCTTATAGCAAAGCAAAGGCAGATCCATTCATACCGCCAGACCCCTTCTCTGAATGTACACCAAATGTCCATCCATGCCTTCCTTTGGGGGAAGCTGAAGCGGCAGCTGAGATGAGTCTCCATTTCACAGCCGCTGCGCTGCCTGTTTCACTTTAGAAGGATGAAGCTGCAAGGCTTAAGCTGAGCTTTGAGTCCGCGTGCTCGCCGTGTGTGTGTGTGTGTGTGTGTTAGTCCTGGTCCAAGAACCTGGCGGATGGACTGCTCTGTTCGCTGCAGGGCTGGCCAGCTTACTGGCTCCCACTGGGGAATTAACTGAGCGTTGGATCACTGAGGGAGGGATTTGCGCGTCATCTTGGGCTAAGGGAAAGTACAAAGTACAAGTGCTGGCCAGGAGAAGTTAAATCTGTTTATATGGGTCTTACACTGAGTCCTTAGTCTTACTCTCCCTCCTTCCTCCTCCTTCCAACAAGCTATCTTGTAAGGGCTACATGTCCAGTGGAGGTTTTGTGTGTGTGTGTGTTTTTTGCCCAGGTTTAGCTAGGCTCTCTGGGTATGACTGATTCACTTCGAGCCAACTGATTCACTTTGACCTTTGGTTCACCCTTTGCCCTCACACAATACACATACACGCACATGCACGCGCACACACATGCACATTAATGGCCCATCTGTTCATGTTTGCTGTGGTGGTTAGTGGTTACACACTAATTGATTCCAAAAATCAGCTGGGCAGATTTAAGCCTTCACCTTATGCCAGATTACCGGGATCTGTTCAATGTTGCATGTCTGCCTGTGTGTGTGAAAGAGAGAAAAAGCGAGAGAGAGATGGAGAGAGCAATCTGTCCATTAACTTTTAGGCAAGTATGTATATAACAGGTCGATGTGAACAAATGGATTGTAGTGCCATGAGAAACTTCCACCGTAGACAAGTCAGTAAGTCTAAACCATGGGCCACTTTATCAGACACCAAAGCATACACCTAAGCCTGGAGACAATAAGCAGTCCCAATTATCAAGCCCTCTGGGCTGTCCTCTCTTGTTTGAAAGCTCTGAGCCTTTGTCTCCACACACACACACACACACACACACACACACACCTGCTGCTGCTCTTTGACAGTTGGCCGTGTGGAGTAGGGAGTAGGGATATTAAAGGGGGATGGGGTGGGGGTGGCTCTGCAGCTTGACGGGCTGGCTTTGGGACAGCGGCTCGTCTCCTCACTGATTAGACGTGGCATTAGCGCAGATTAGCATGCATTGTTCCGTGGCCGAGCCCCAGATCCCCCGTTGGGGCAGTAAGCTGGGCTAATTCTCCTGCGCCACTGTTACCACCGCAGTCGCTGCGGAGCGCGGAGCAGCGCAGCCCAACCCATGCCATCCTAGCCCAGCCTTGGGCCCAGGGCTGAGGCTCGTGCACGGTTGGCGATTAGCACTTAGTGATTAGCTCTGCATGATTCAATTAGACGTCCTGTTGATCCGAGGGTTCATTAGCGCTCGCCTACCCTGGGGTGGAGTGGGGGGGGTCGACACATCACCATAGCTATCAGGACGGATCTTCTGTCTCTCGCAGTAGCAACCCAAAAAACTGCAGGCATACAAACGTACGCACACGCATGCAGACGGGTTGTCTGTCTTCAAGCCATTTTGTGCATGGGCAAAAGACCAGTTTTTCCTCTTTATCTCTATTTTTCTCATCTACCCAATCCATTAAATGTCTTCTGACCTATCTTTTCTCTCTGTCTCTTTCCCTCTCCATGTCTCAGTCCAAGCTTTGAGAGATTCAACGGATAACTTTCCTCTCCATCACAGAGCAAACGGACAATACCTCAAAGCACATCTACCAAGCTCATCGATCAGTTAACAGACCAGACAACCCTCCCACACCTTAAGAAACTCAATCCTTGCCCTTTCTGTCCCCTTTCCTCTGCATACATGTTCAAACACACAGAACACATTCTACTTTTTCAAAGTGAATCTCTCGCTCTCGCTCTCCCTCTCCCTCCCAGCTCTCCTTGGACATCACAAGCAAGTATAGCTATTGCTAGGGTACTGTAAAAACATTGTCAGCTTCATAACACAATATGAGATTTCTCATTTTGTTGCCTAAAAGCATTTTCATAATTTTCTTAATTAAATACAATAAACAAACACCAAACAAAAGCAAAGCCACTGAAACATTTTGACAAGCTGACTATTTGGGCATGTTGTTGAATGCCCTGAGCATGCAGTGAAGGATGTTTGTTTGGTGTTTGACCAGAAACCATAAATGAAATTATTCATGGGCTGAACCCACAAAGGTGTGTTAATTCATTTACCACAACAAACACTTTTTTTTTGTACTTTTCAAGACGCCCAAAGGATTTTACAGTAGAGGGCGGACCTCACTAACCACCATCAATGGTAATCACCTCCCTGACTAAAGCATGGCAGCTGTTACGTGAATGAAGGCTCGTCATACAAACCTGTCTAGGCATGTTCAGACCAGCAGAGAACCGTGCCGCACCTAATCCTGTAATAACTGGTCATCGTTATTAAAAAAAAATGGTTCCAGAAAGGCGTAATCCCTAATGCGGGCCAATAGTGTCGCTAGATTTTTTTTTTCTCCGGACCTTTGAAGCGTCCCATTGCATATGACGGTGTCGTCCTTACTGCACCTTTTTTTATTCTAGATGGAGACACGACTGACACCTGCCAGCCACCCACCCACCAGTATTATTTCCAGCAGCAACTCATTTGCTCTCCCAGCCAGGCACTAACCCAGCCCCCACCTGCTTACCTTCAGTGGGTCAGTGGAGACGTAAGCAACGTTGCTCTGGCTGGTATTTACTGTTCTGTAAAATCATGAGAAGTTGGTCATTAAACAAAGAATTCCTCCAGGAATATGGCAAATAGTGTTTCTTTACAGAGCCTTCAACTTTTTGAACCTCATGAGGAGGACATGTTTGTGAGAGTCAAGTTGCAGATGTAGCCAGACTCGGTGTAGGTGGTGGTACGACAGCAACGTCAGCTAAGACTGTTGGCAAGTGCTAGCTGTTGCATCAGTACGTCACACCCCCAGACCTGCTGTTGTGCACTCACACTCATCCAGAAGGCTCTAGAAGATTCTGGAGTATGAGTCATCGATATGTCACATGAGGTAGTTGCCAAGTGATCATTCTTAAGTGATAAGAATTTGTTGTTTGTGTGTTGTGTTGGTTGAACACTGGTTAGACTTGCTGTGTGTGTTCTGTGTGTGTGTGTGTGTGTGTGTGGCTTGAAGCAAAATTCCAATGTATCAATTTGCTGATGAGGGTAATTGGCTCAAAATTAAATGGGGGAATGGCAGAGTTGTGCTGAACATTGAGGGTTTTGATTTGTTTGGAAGAAGCTGAGATTGTACTGTGTTTGTTTGTTTGTTTGTTTGTGTGTGTGTGTGTGTGTGTGTGTGTGTGTGTGTGTGTGTAGGGCCCTGTGAAATCCGTTTTATTTTTTCCCAAATTCCCAAATTTCCCAAAATTCAAAATTTTGGAGTGCATGGGGAAAAAAAAGCAAAAAATTACAATTTTAATCAATATTTAGCTTTATAAGTCAATGACAAACACACACATATCAAATGAACAGTTTCATTTTAACACATACAGAAGTATATGTTATAGCCACTGTTAACTAAAAAGTAGATATCCAAAAATAGTCCATTACAACTTTTTTCATTATACAGCTCAACTTCATTAACTTAATAGGCAACAACTTAACAGCATTTGCAGAAAAGTTGTTGGCCAGATGCATAATAATTGTTTGGAACTTTGGATATAGCTCTGCCTGAAATCTGGCAGTCAATTGCAAAGATTCTAGAGTGCTCCGTTCTAAAATCTTTGGTTAATCTCGTATTTCATAACTTTTTAGAAGCTGCTGGTTTTGCAGCAGAGGCTGGCTACGTTTAGACATATCCCTCGCATCTGTGAGGATTGGAAACAAACTCACGTGATTTACAAGATGTGGTCTCTAGGCAACCTCGGAGACTCATCGAAATTGAAAGTTGTGACAAAAGCCGGCCGAAACCGTGTTTTTCTTGTAAGTGGGCAATCGCATTTGTTTTGTGAACGCGGAAATGCCCGAATTCTGTTCGATTCCGTGTTTATCAGTAAATTCCGTTTTTATGACTAGATTCCATGATTCAGTCCACGTTTACCGCATTGCGGAAATCATAGGGCCCTATGTGTTTGTGTGCATGTGTCTGTGTGTGGGTGCGCAATGTATCGTAGTGCTCTGCTGCATCCCCTACTGAAGTCTAATACTCCACCCCCCTCCCCCTCCCCCAACCAATCTCTTTGTCTCATGTCTCTCTGCATGACACTCTCTTGCTCTCTCTACCACCTATCTGCAGTAGTAATACATTTGTGCTCCTGGCTATATGGTCGTGGTAAAGTTTCATGAGGCTGTTATTCGTGCCCTCATGAAAAGATGGCGCGAAGGCCAGGCTGTGTTTTTGTCCTATTCCCATGGCTTTATAAGATGCCAGTGTGGCTTTTTAACGCCAAAAACACTGCTCGGGGTGATCGGGAATTCTTTGCCGTGTGCTGTAAAAGTACACAAGTGTTTACATTTAGGCCATGACTCATAGACAGTCTGTTTGTAAATAGATACTATCAGACTTGTTGAGAATATCGTGTGTGTGTGTGGGGGGGGGGGGGGATTTTTTCCCTTAGTTCTTATGATACCCGTTGCTGTGTCTGTAGACCAGTAACAGTAAACATTAATTCACATAAAGCAAAACAAAAACAAGTTGTTATTCCAAGGGACTGTGGAATACTAACGGATGATCGGATCCATCCTCACTTCCTCAATGAGTGTGTGTGTGTGTGTGTGTGTGTGTGTGTGTGTGAGAGGGGGAAGAGAGAGAGAGAGAGGACTAATGTGTTGAAGCTCCATATGGAGTCTCCACATCCCACATCACGGGCTTGTTTTTGTAGCCAGGAATGTGCTGTGTGACTATCTGTGGTTTTATTTAATCCTAAGGAGCTTTTTAAAGATGACATGCTTATATGTTTTTTTTTCCTCCCATAATCCCTCATTCTGTGTGTGTGTGTGTGTGTGTGTGTGTGTGTG
>JAGFZM010001451.1:191927-216483 GCA_017657215.1 Limnothrissa miodon
GTGTGTGTGTGTGTGTGTTTCACAGCCCCTCCCTCTGGTCTCTGTGCCCAGGGGGGTCAGATTTTGACAGTGTGCTCTGCATGGTTTTACACTAAATTTAGCACTGTCTGGGTCCAGAGGGGCAAAGAGACACACACACACACACACACACACACACACACAGACACACAGACACACAGACAGACATGCATACATTCTAATCTACTCCATTGTGGCAGGCTGCTCAAAGCCAGTGGCAGCATCAGAGTGTTAGGAGGGGGTTGGCTTGGCTTTGGCTATTTTGGAAAGGACGTGGTTAAGGAGGGGCCCTATGGTGGCGGGTGTCATGCTGCTCTTTGCCCTCCTCCCTCACCCTCTGTTGTTTTGGCATGCTCCAACTCTCACACACATATACGCACACACACACACAAACACACACACACACACAAAATCCAAAGCTGACTTTGGATCATGAAATGATGACTCTCCAAAATGGGAGCGAACTGAGTAAATCTGCTTCCATAATAATAATGGCCAGTGTATTAAGCATGCTCTTGAGTCAGGAAGCAGAGGAGGAAGCGGAGGTGGATACTGACAGTAGAACTTTCCTCCTTGGCAGCAAGTCGGCAGCCTCTAGCATCAGTAGTAGGAGGAATAGGATTTAGGAGGAGGAATGAGGTGTGTGTGTGTGTGTGTGTGTGTGTGTGTGTGTGTGTGTTCGTTAGCACGTCATGGCCCCCGAGAGGCCCAGTCGGAAGAGCAGGAGCAGCAGGAGGTGGACAGGTGGCTGTGGTGTTGGCTGCTGGGAGAGGTGCTGATGGTGCAGAGCCTTCCACATAATACCACTCTCCTCACCACAGAACCACCACCTGCTGTGCTACCATTGGGACTGCTCTCTCTCTCTTGCTCTCTCTCTCTCGCTCTCTCACTCTCTCTCTTTTGCACTCTTGCTCTCTCTCTCTCTCTCTCTCTCTCTCGCTCTCTCACTCTCTGTAAGTTGCTGAGGGTGCCTGTAGCATCTGCTGAAAGGCAGTCTACAAGGACACATCACCTCCTCCACCCCTCTGTCTCTCTCTTTCTCCTCTCTATATATGTCTTCCCTCTTTTTCTCTTTCTGTCTTTTTGTCTTTTCCTCTTTTATCCCCCTTTCCTCTTCCTTTCTAAATGGTCACTCACGTGCCATAGCTCCGTTGCTCCCCTTCCGCAGTCGCCTCTTTTCTCCTTTCAAAATCAGCGACTGGCAGCCAGTTCTGAGAGGGTCGAGAGAGCTGGAGCCAGAGAGGCCGGCTCCCTGCAGGTCTGTCCCTGGCCAAGGATGCAGGCTCAGGCAGGGTGGCTGCTGGCTGGCGCTTGGCACCCCCCACTCCACCCCAACCCCTCCTCGTCCTCCTCTCCCCCATTCTCCAGGCCGTTTGGCAGAACTGTTGTGACCTCTACAGACCTACACGCCGCGTCGGCCATGTTACCCCACGTGTTAATTAGTCAGACCAGGACGCGGCAATGAACCTTGGGGAGCGGAGCTAACAGCCTGCTCTGGACACACACACACGCACAAGCACGCACCAGCACACAAGCACGCACGCGCACACACACACACACACACACACAGATCTTCATCTCTTCAGATCTGTTGCTGTGCTGTAGGGTATGTTCTCGACGGCCTTTTCACGCCTGTGTGTAACTGTGACGCCCTCACTTTTCTCTGATCTGTTCTGATTTTACGGTTTAATTTCTCTAACTCTGTTCTCTAAGTAATTTCTCTTAACTCTGTTCTGTAATTGGATGCAGCTGACTGGTACCCTAGTGGTGCTGTGTGCTGGTAGCATTCATCATGTCCATGACTTGTCCTACATTTTCTCATTGGCTAGGGAGCAGACTTTTGATGCATCCACAGCGGGTGGAGCCCCTCCTGCTCTCCTCCTCGTAGCCATGCATTTCCTCTCCCCCTCTCCTCTCTTTTCTCTTTTCCCATCTTCTCTCCACCGCTACTCTGGTCTCTCTCCTTTCCCATACCCTCCTCTCCCCCTCTTCTCTCTTTTCCAATATTCTCCTCTCCCCTCTCCTCTCTTTTTTCAATCTCCTTTCCCATCTCCTTCTTTCACCCCTCTCCTCTTAGCTCCAATCTCCTCTTCTTCCCCTCTCTTCTCCCCTCCCCTCTCCCTTTTTTTATCATTTCCTTTTGTCACACTATCACTCATTCTCACCGCATTTTGTCTGTAGTAATGCAGACATTTCATGATGCAAATTGATCTATAAATCTGATTAAACACTTATTTCTCCATATGCTAGGCTGTAGCCTGCCTCTCTGCTGTCTACCTTGCCTGAATTAATGCTAGAAAGCCCGTGCAAATTATAGGCATTATACAAGGTCTCAGATTTTGGGTGTAAATGGCCCATTCAACACACACACACACACACACACTCACACACACACACGGGCAGCGCTCCTTAAATCATAAACCTGTCCTTTGCTTTGAGGAGAGAGATAAGTAAGCCAGGAGCAGCAGGCAGTGGCTGTCGCTTGCATCAATCATTTTCTTATACAGTATCTGCTTGATGAGGGAGGTGAATCGTTATGGGCTTTGTTTGCCCTTGTTTGTGTAATGTTCTTCATTTTCCTACCTTTTCTCTTCCTCTCATCATCTCATTTTATTACCCGTTCAGTGTTGTTTATAGTGTTAAAATTTAGTTACAATCTAGTGTTATTTTGTCTTATTCTTCGTGTGCCTGTGATCTGTCTGTATGCGTGGGTGGGTGTGTGGGTGGTGTAGGGAGATGTAAATGTCAGCAAGTAGGGCTGTGTTGTCTGCAGTGAAGCTGTCTGAGGCAACAGATAATCTAGATTGCTGTGGAGAGCCTTTGAAAGACCTTCCTAATCTCCCAATCTCACAGCCCATCAATACTGACAGACACACGCACACACACACACATTAAATGCACAGATTCTTTTACTGTGAGTTTAAAGGTGAGGTCAAGGTTGTCTCTGTAGTGGCCAGGTATTCATTACTGCATCCTCATTGGCAACTGTTGCCCACACAACCTTTCGTTTCCATGGTGGTGTTTCGCTCCACTACATAATTAACTGTTCCGTCGTGCTGCCCTTGTCACCCTGTGTCTCTCCAATCAGCTATTTCCACACACAACCGTTACTTTTATTGCTCTCCCTCTTCCCCTTTTTTTATTGCTTGTCTCACTTTGCCTTTTTTTATTCTATCTCTCTTCCACATTTTTTTCTCTCTGTCTATTTCTGTTCTCTTGTTCTCCCTCTAAAAGTTTCATTCAACTCCTTCCTCCCCCCCCCCTTTTTTCCCCACCACCCACCTCCCCTGACTTGTGGTTGTGGGGAGTATTTTTAGCTGGGGTTGGAACGGACATGTCGCATCTGAATAATAGAGCTCTGCTGTTCCTCCAGCTCCTGCAATCGCCTCCCCTGTCACACCAGGGTGTTCAATCCAGCTTGGCTGGCTTCTCAGAGAGAGAGAGAGAGAGAGAGAGAGAATTGAATTTTAACAACGCTTTATTCTCCAACAATAAATTAGAACAACACTAACAACAATATTGGGTCAGAAAGAAAAATGGGCAAAAGAAGAGTAACAAACAAATCAATAAATAATTGAAATCGGTTGTTCAGAAAAGGAGCAAATAGAATATCATCATTATCAGTCTCAAAGCATATTGAACCAACAGAACACCATTTTTCTTTAAAGGCCTCAACCGCTTTCATTAGTTTGTAAAAGTAAAAATCAGTGGCAACTCTGGACTTCTTGGTTCTTAAAAAGTGCAACCACGTCATCCCCTGTTCTCTGCTGTACCCTGTTTTTCCTACTCAAATAAATTGCAAGTTTGGCCTGTCCAACAACAAAATTGACAAGTTCGCACTTTGCTCTTTGCTTTTGGTTGTAAAAAACAAGTTTAAAGCTTTGTTTGGAGAAAACCTCTCCAAAAGAAAAAAGCCAAAGGCTTAAAATACAAAACAAAGGAGAAAGTCTGCTGCACTCTGTGAAAGTGGTAAATGCACTCTGTACTGGAACAAAAAGGACAAGTGTCACTCAAGCCTGGATTATCACAGATACTATAGCATTAACAGCCACAGCACCGTGCAGGATCCTCCATTGAAGACCCCCCGATCTTTTTGTTAAAGGGGGCTTGTAGAGAACCCTCCACACAGGCTTTACCGTGTCAGAAAAACCTAGCCGCTCTTGCCAAACAGTGTCCATTTTGCCTTTTAGAATATCCTTATTTAGCAGTGTAACCATGTTTTTGTAAACCACCCTCCCAGTGACAGCATTCAGGAACATCTCATCACCATCACCAAAGTGTAACAGAGGGCTTGTGAAGCTGCACTCCTTCAGGCCAGGTGACGGCAACAAGCTGGGAAAAGGATCATTATTGTTACTGTAAATCAGCCCATTGCCACACTCTACAAGAAGGCTTCTCTCATAGCAACTTAGGGCACCAGTGAGTTTTTCAAGGAACTTTTGCACATATCTCCCAGACCTGAAGCCCAAAGTGGAATTAACAGCCTGGACATCTTGTAGGTTGCATCCTGCTCTCTCAACAACATGACGCAACTGAAGCAAACCTTTTCCACATAACAAAGTTGTGAGATCAGGCAATTCATTGCAAGAAACATCAAGGCGCGACCCCAACACGATAGGCTCCTCTAACAGCCAGTGAAGAGAGGGCAAATTCCCCACTGATGCATAAACAAACCCTAAACCCTGAAAAGGCTTTGATAAAAGGGTGTCAGTCCGCTGAGGTCCAGTTTCTTAGAGTCCATTTGGAAAAAGTGCAGTGTCCAGACCCAGCCCGCCGACCCCCCGCAAAAAGCCATGGGCCAGCGGTTACCAGGCCAGGCCATCCGAAGCTGTGAGCAGTCTTTGCACAAACTGCAATCTGTAAGTGTCCCTCCTACTTGAAAGGCTTATAAGGCCTTGACCCCCATCGTCCTTGGACAGCAAAAGTACCGCCTGTGGCACCCAATGTAGTTTGTCCCAAAAAAAGTTCACCATCTCCCTCTGAATACTTGTGAGCAGTCCAACAGGGGTTTCAATGCAAGCCAATTTGTGCCACAGTGCTGAGGCCACCAGATTATTAATTATGAGTAACACGCTCTCTAAGGGAAAGCTGAGGAAGCAGCCACCTCCATTTCTGTAGGCGACCTTTGACCTTCTCCAGCACCCCTTTCCAGTTCTTTTGAATAAAGCCCTCAGTGCCCAAATAAACACCAAGGTACTTTAGACCTTCTTTTTTCCAGAGCAGCCCACCCGGTAAACCAGTACACCTCTTTTCCCAGTCCCCCATCCAGATAGCTTCACTTTTACCCCAGTTGACTTTGGCCGAGGACACCATATGAAAATCATTAACAATATTTCTTAAAACGGTAACATCCTCATCCCCCTCAACAAACACTGAGACATCATCGGCATAAGCAGACAAAAAAAGCATTTGTTAACAGAAGGTAAAGAAACACCCATTAGATCAGTACGCAGCTTATGCAGTAAGGGTTCAATGGCAATGGAATACAGCATTCCAAATAATGGACAACACTGTCTGACCCCCCTTTTAACACAAAAAGGGGCACTTAGTCCCCCATTAATTTTTAGAACACTTTCAACATCACAGTACAAAGATTTGACCATCACAATGAAAAAAGAACTAAAACCAAGAGATTCCATGGTTGACTGTGATGGCCCTATGGGGTGATTGGTAATTGTGTTCAATCTTTCAATTTGCAGTGACGCTGGTAGGCGTGGCTAATGATCAGATGATGAGCAGTACCGGCGCGCAGGTGTTGCCTTCCTCTATAAAGCCTCCCAGTTCTCCATTTGGGTACTCTCTCTGACCGGGCATCCGTTTTCGTCTCCTGCTCTCATTCTTTCCCTGTTTCTTTGTCCTTGCGTGTAACATCCGTCATGCATGCATTATAGTACAGACACTCATCATTTGTTCTCACCACAGTACTTATCACTGATCGCTTCCCACATACGATTTAGTCTAGTTTTGTTAATTCCTATTTTTCTCCCGTTAAAAAAAATATTTTTGCTGATTGCACGCACGTCTCCGTCCCCTTTATTGTCAGGGTTTCCCTAGGCCTTGACATGACCATAAGTATGAGTTCTCAACACGGTCAAAGGCTTTCTGCTGATCGAGGGATATAATTCCCATACTGACACCCAGCGTCGTAGACACAGTCCACAGGTCTCTCACCACTGCAATATTATCAAATATAGATCTGTCAGGTATGCAGTATGACTGATCAGGGTGCACAACTCGTCCTATTACTTTCTTTAATCTAAATGCCAGAGCCTTAGCCAGTATTTTGATGTCAGAACAAAGCAGTGACACAGGCCTCCAATTGCCTAAGTCCTGCAAATTACCATTTTTTGGCAGAAGAGTAATAACCGCCCTGCGGCAGCTCAGGGGCAGGCACCCTTCCTTCAGACTTTCATGGAGCACGGCAAGGAGATCTTGTCCAATACAATCCCAGAAACCCTTATAAAAGTCAATAGGTAACCCATCGATCCCAGGAGACTTGCCATTCTCCATACTCATTAGTGCCTGCTCGAGTTCATGGCAAGTCAGAAGCTTGTCAGTCTCAGAGTGACTGTTCAGGTAATTTAGGCAAACCATAAAGAAGTTGTTGGGTACCAACTCACTGTCATACAGCTTAGAATAAAAACTTCTAGCATAGCTGCGTATTTGCGCAGGTTCTGACAACACCTGACCGGAGTCAGACTTCAGTGCATGCATCAGACTGCTCTGGCCATACTGTTTTTTCAAGATTAAAAAATAACTTTGAAGGCGAGTCCATCAGGGTAACACTCTGAAACCTAAAGCACACAAGCGCACCCTGAGCCCTGACATCTAAAAGCTCGGCCAGTTTGTTCTTTTTGTCCTCCAATAGTTCACTATGCCCCTTATCCCCCAAAGAAGACCCCTGAAGTTGAAGGATATCAGTTTCTAAGGTTTTAAGGGAAGAGATCATTTCCTTAGTGACATAAGATGGTATACTGTTGACAAAAAAACTTGATTTGGGCCTTTCCATAGTCCCACCAGCTTCGTAGTGAGAAGTTAGCCCTCTGCCTCCTATGAACCTCCCAAAAGTAAGCAAAAGTTTTGCAGAAGTCTTCTACTTACTTACTTTTACTCTTCTAAAAGTGACGTGTTAAAACACCAGTACGCACTAGTAGGCTTAAAGGCTTTCACAGATATATTGCACAGTACAGCAAAGTGATCAGAAAAAACAGTCAGGACAAAATTGCAAGATTTTACTATATTAAGCTGTAGCTTAGGGCAGTATATTCTGTCTAAGCGCGCACAGAAAATGTAGTTAGATCTACAGTGAGCCCATGTGTATTGTCTGACCCCCTCCAAGCATCAGAGAAGTCATGAGATTTTAACAACTCTGTTAAGGCCTTCTGAGAGTGTGTGTAGGTGATTCCTGTTCATTTTGTCATTCTCAGTACAATTGAAGTCACCTCCCAGAAACAGAAGGGACTCTGAGTCTAGACCCCTAAGCACCTCATTAAGTTTCTTTAAAAAAATGAATCTATCTGCGCCACTAGAGGGAGCATACACGTTAATGAAAACAAAAACATTTTTTTCAAAAAAGGCCTTAGCAACAAGAAGTCTCCCCTCCACTATTTCCTGTAGATCACAAGAGAGTGGAATTGAGTCCTTTGAAAACGATAAAGCCACACCCCCACTGACAGAGCATCCATGGCCAATGGCATCCATAGTGCCATTCAAATTTAATGTGGCGATATTTAGGGTGTTCATCATGACAGCTTTGTATTGGGAGGGGGGTTTGGTCCCTCAGCCTTTTCCTAAGTTTGGTCTGGAGCTTGCGGAGGCACGTGGTCTCCTGAGAAGTAAAGGTTTTTTCTCTTAGAAAGCGGGTAGCATCATTAACAAATTGACAAACGATCAGGGAAGTAATGCTCAACCTCAGCGCAACGTTGCCCCTTAGTGTCTCGCAAAAAGCAACTTATATCCTCCGCTTTATTCAATATCGGCAAATCACCATCAGACACACCAAGTTCCCCCAGCGAAGTATCCGACGCACTAGAACAAATCGAATCATTGTCGATGTCGCAGGGGGCAAGCCTAGCTTTATTAGGGTTACAGTCGGCAGAATCGGTTGGTCTTTCTTTTGGGGGCCTTAAACCCATCGGTCTCCATGCTAACAAATTCTTCTGTTTCTTTTTGCGGGCCGTTAGGCTCCGCAGCATTAGGTTGGTTTACTTTAGTGTCACTAAACGCGGCCAATTCTTTTGAAATCATTTCATTCACACTCGTATTACTTGTCATGAGCTCCAAAACAGGTGGGCTGTCGTCCGCAGATGCGGTTACGATGTTCGACTAGCTTTGGTTCTGAGTGGACAATAACGCTCTCCTCCCGAGTCTCACACAGCGGTGCGCACTCTCACTCGGGGGGCCGGGTGTCATTATTATCAGCGCTGTTAGTAGACACTGAAGTAACCAAGTTGGTGGGGACTAACAAAGGTGGATCGGGCTCTGCAGGCTCAGTCGAGGTGGCTGGCGGGTCAGTTACATGTGAATCAGCAACGGAGGTATCATTTTCTTTGACCATGATGTGGCCTGATGCAAGGCAAAGAAAGCAACGTAAAACAGAATTCGAAGTCGAAACCACTAACTTTCGTCATTTAGAACCATAAACACCTGTCTCCTGAACGAGACCACATTCTTCAGCAGGGGTGACTTACTCCCTAGGGGAATTTTCCTAATGGAGGAAACTAGCCTCCCATACTGTGTTAAATTACTCTCGATCAAACTATCACTAACGAAGGGTGGGGGGGGGGGCATTAGAGATGATTACCTTTTGTAGCAGGTGAACTAAGTGGAAGAACTGGTGTGAGTGTATCATTAATAACGATGCCAGGCGCAATTACTTCCCGGGCCTTTTCTACTGTGACAAGGAAAACCACAATTGCACTGGTCATGCGTGAGGCCGACTTGATGACCTTATGTCCTACCACATTCCCAATCGCTAAGCTACACTCATCAACACTCAAGGAGCATTGAACTTTCACACCGTGTCTGTGTGTGAGTTCCTAGGGTTATATATTGTTCCTGCAGCAGCCATGCTGCCAGCCGAAGCTGGTGCAGACTCCGCGGAAGAGCAAACAAAACAAAAAAATAACCAAGAACAACCTACAGTGTCTGTAGAGCTTTGCTAAAAAAAAAACAACAACTACCAGACACGTACAAGGACACACAAAAGAATAAGTTCAGAAAGTCAGAAAAGAGTTTCAGTCACAGGCGGCTGTTCCACTCACACGTCTCACTTGCAGCACTCCACCCACTCGCTCGCACATGCTCTCAGAGAGAGAGAGAGAGAGAGAGAGAGAGAGAGAGAGAGAGAGAGAGAGAGAGAGATGAGGGTAAGAAGACAGTAAGAAGAGAGAGGGTAGCTGTGCTGATACTATATTCAAACCAAACACAGGTCAGATTGCCCACGTAGGTCTGAGTCTGGATCCATCTGCCACCACCACCCCTCTCTCCTCCCTGTTCTCTCTATTCTCCTCATTGCTGTCCCGTTTTGGTGAACAGAAAAGCCCCCGAATACTCTTTCAGAGAGATTATGACCAGAATAAGAGGAAGAGATAGTGAAGGAGTGCGCGGAAGAGAGGAAGCGAGTGGTTGAAAAGGACGGCCAGAGAGACGGAAATGGAGAGGATAGGAGCGGAGAGTCGGGGAAAGGGTGAAGCAGGATGAGAAACCAAGACCAACAGGATGAGAGTGTGAGCCTGAGTCAGAGGGAGAGGAGAGAACAGATGAGTGCAGAAGAAAGAAAGAAGATGAGTCATTAGTCAGTGGGGGGCGCAGAGGGCAGGCAAGTGTCAGGAGGCCCGCCCTCTGAGCATCATGGTGTGCTCCTGCAGCCCACAGCCTGCACACCCACGCCACTGAGGATATCTCTGGAGCCGCTGTCTCTCACACACGTACACACACACACAAACATATACACATACCACACCACATCCCACCCCATTGTCGGAGTGAATTCAGGAGACTTTTACATCAAACTTGGTAGGCCTGTTTTTTTTAATCCGTTGAAAACTACAAATATTGTCTGAACATTAGGTCTCCTCTGCTCCTTATTTCAGGGATCATACACACTTCCATTCCATTGATGTTCCACTGATGATCACACGCAAGATGACCCATTTGCTTAAAGGCCCACTATGCAACATTTTTCATTTAATTAATCCGTTTCATACTGTTTAAGATGCTAAAATTAGTAATCACACGGCGAACGAACGGTGTAGAATGCGCCACCGTGGCCAATAGCGGTAGATAAAGCACTTGCAATGTTCAGCTGCGTGGTCCGCCTCCAATAGAATGCAGTGCAATACAATGCAATACAGTGGTCTTTAGAGGGAGATTGTGAGAGAGAAAAACAGAAAGTTGCTTAGCCCCTATTTTAAATACCTCAATCAGATCATGCATACATCTAGTGTAATTAGGATGCAGTTGAGTATACTGCTATAGGATCGTTAAAACGGGCCGATGAAATGAGTATCAAATGTCAGCCAACCATCTAAGACATGGATAATTAGACTGATATTTAGTTTGA
Source organism: Limnothrissa miodon (assembly GCA_017657215.1). Classification (NCBI taxonomy): domain Eukaryota; kingdom Metazoa; phylum Chordata; class Actinopteri; order Clupeiformes; family Clupeidae; genus Limnothrissa; species Limnothrissa miodon. The sequence goes on from JAGFZM010001451.1 coordinate 202,510, forward strand.
CCTCGGCATTGACTTGCTCGGCCAGTCTTGAGATCTAGGTTTAGCCTGTCTCTTCCCATCAAACACAGGATAAAAGATTTCCATTAAAAAGAGGTTTGTGCCATTGTGTCTGGCTGCTCTGAGATTTGAGAGAATGTTCTGAGAGAGGAGAAATTCCATTACAGCAATCAAAAACTGTCAGCCTCTTAAGAACAAAGGGCCAAAAAACTGAAGTTTATTCATTTTGAAACCCTCCTTTTTTCTTGTGCCTTGTGCCTCATAAGGATTGTGCCTGTCTACCTGCCTTCTTTCTTGTCTGTCAAGGTCTCACTCACTCACTCACTCACTCACACACACACACACACACACACACACACACACACACACACCACACACACTCTCTGTTTCCTCCTCTCCTTCCCTCTCTCCTGCTCTCTCTCTACCACGCAGGCTTTCTGCTTTCTACCACGCTGTCAGTTGCACACTCCTGTTTTCCATCTGTTTTACACACACACACACACACATGCTTGCAAACATGGCACAAGCCAAGGTGCTCTTAACACATGGGTCATGTTCAGACTTTAGGGTACACCAACACTTCCCCAACCCCCTCCCTGCGATGTTCAGTCTGTCCCTGAATTAGTTCATGGCTGCTTGGCTGGTGTCTGTGGCAAGGCAGGCCGGGGTACATTCACAGTCTCGGCCCGCTCTGACAAGCACATACAAAAAAAATCACAAAACGTGCTTTTTCTGACACAGCATATCTTTGTTTGTGTGTCAGTATTTTTGTTTTTTTTTTGGCGTTTCATAATGTCAGCATATTAATTTACCTCATCATTAATTTGTTCATTCATTTGTGGGGCCATATTGTGCTGGCATGGAGGAATCGCCAGTCTTGCAGACTCCCGCTGGCATAACCAGAGTTCACTCAGCTCTGCCGGTTTGTAAACCAGTGGGAGTGCTGGCACTGTAAGGTCACCGGGCGTTGCCGACTTGGCACGAACCCTGGCCACAAGCACCAAGGCGTACGTGATTACTACTTGTTGTATCCCATTGTCACACACACACATAGACACACAGACACACACACACACACACACACACACACACACACACAGACACCTGCAACACAGCAATGCCACATTCATAGAATACCTGAAGCAAATCAAGGCCACACACACAGAAATTTTTGCACGCACACCTGTGTGCCTCCGTGTGTATTTTGAAAATTAAATCATGTGCGTTTTTCCAGGTTTTACCCTGCGGTGTCTGAAAGCGTTTACCCCCTATCATTGCCTTCATGAAGAGACAGAGCATGACTTGCTTTGTCATCATCTGCCTGGATAACAAAGGGAAGTTCTGTGGAATCCTTCACCTTTGACTCCATGTGTCACTCAATGCCAGAAAAAAATCCCAAGATCCATTTTTCGTGCAGAGGGTATAATGTTCCCTCTCATTCTCCGTAACCAAACACCTGCACGCTTTAGCGGTGACGTCTTCAGGCCCTGCGGGGTGGGGCCTTTGATGGAGTCACAATGGCCGCCTCCAGCTTGATCCGAAAAGCAGCCCGAATTCCACTCAGGGTTCAGCACTGAAATGAAATCTCTTAAGCACGTTTTGTGTGTGTGTGTGTGTCGCATCCGCTATTAGGCATGGAGGGGAGCCTCTCTAACACAGGGCTCTCTGTGAGCGTGAGGGGCCTGGCGTAGACTGCAGCTGGAGAGGAAACGGCTGATATAGCGACGGTTGCAGTCCTTGATCGCCGGCCAGTGCAGGGGTCTGCAACCTTTTGGCCCCATCTGAAAAGCAAACACGACGCGGTCGGGATTGAAGAGGAGCTCGGCGTGCTGCGCTGCACTCACTGACTCACTGCCGCAGAGCTGCCCTACTGTATCTCCACAGCAGTCACACACGCTAGGATAGGCCACTCTAAACACACACTGATCTGTCTGTCTGTCACTCAGTTGTTTTCCCTGGACCTTTTATATGTGTCTGTGTGTGTCTGTGTCTAGTTCCTGTACTGTATCTTTGTGTTTGTGAGTACCCATGAATGCATAAATGTGTGTGTGTGTGTGTTATCTTGTCAGGACATGCTGACACGGCGGTTCTGTTGGGCCCTGACCCATAATTCCCAGAAGTCCTTGCTTGGTGGCCCAGGGTCACTGTGCTGGTTAAGGGGGGGGGGGAGTGACGGCTAGAGCTTGCTCAGGTGTCTCTGCAGAGTTCACCTCATCAGGAAGTAATCTGCTGACGGGGCTCCCGGCCGCTGCACAGCCATCAGTCCAGCCGTATCAGACTGCCCAATAGAGGATCTCCCAGGGGAGCTCAGGCGCTTTTACACGACCCAGCCCTGGACAAACTTTTAATGGAAGCAAAGGGGACGGGCCTGGGTCCAACACTGTCACTGATCAATCGTGCCTAAAGTACATTGTGTGTGTGTGTGTGTGTGAGTGTGTGTGTCTGTGTGTGTGTGTTTGTGGTTAGTGCTGCGTTGAAGCCCTGAGTTTGAGAGGAGGTGTGTGAGCGCTGATCCACCTCGTTCCAGCACTAACTCCCCACATAATGATTTATTTATGGCAGTCAATGCGTTTCCCATCAGATTGAAAAGAACTCCGACCCAAACGCTTCATCAGCCGAGCGCATCATTTCACACCCCATTTTCGGTCTTTCTGTCTATCGTTTCTCTTTTTTTGCCCTTTTATTTCGCATTTCTTTAATGTCTCCCCTCTCTCTCTCTCTCTCTCTCTCCCTTCTGTTCCCTTCATCCTCAGAGAGGTAGCGTTTGACTTGGCAGTGCCCTGCCCAACATTGAAGAGCAAAAGAAAAAAGGCACAAAAACTAAAATTGACACAAATGCCTCCTGCTAGCCTCCCCACACGTACGCCCCCACACCCCCACACAACCAGAAATGGCCCCAGTGATGTTTAGAGATGTGCTGCTGTCAAATGTGTTTTGAAGGGGCAGTGAGTCATCATCGCCTGCACTGCACTTTTATGCTTCAGAGACTCTGATGAGTCTGTTCCTGCTTTACCTTTGAATCACTGAGAAGATGGATGGATGGATGGTTGGACGGATGGTTGTTTGGTTGGTTGGCTAGACTGATGGATGTGTTCATGACCGGTTGCTGATGAGCTGACATGCTGGGGCAGATTTGTCGTTTCCTTTAAGTCTGATTTACCTTATGGTGTAAACACAAGGGGGTGGGAGAGGTTTGTGCAGGGGAAAAGGGGGTAGGGGTGTTATCTAGTCTGTAGTCCACCAGCAATCTCCCTCAACCACAAACACACACACACACACACACACACACACACACACACACACACATGGACACACACACACCCTCTCCCCTCTCCCATCATCTTTCAGCTGAAAATCCAATCCGGTGCTGTATGACAGACTTATGGCACCCGTCCAGACAAGGTTGTGCCAGGATGTCCTTGGCGGAAAAGAACACCTCTCCGAGTCTACCGGATTTATGTGCTGTTTGTGCAGCCATGCGGCAGTTTATTGGGAATGAATTTGTACCCGCCTCATTTTTCCAAATCCTGATTCACTCCCAAACCTTCACCTGACCCCACCTCACCCCTCCACCCTCCAGTCTCCCCCTCAGTAGCCTGTCCTCTCCTCTACTCTCCTCTCCTCTCCTCTCCTCTCTCTGACATGAGGCAGTTTGATGAGTGCTTCATCCCCCCCTGGGCTATGGTTTTCACGTCATGCTGACGTCTGTGCACGTTTACATTGCTGTTTGGAGGCAATAATTAAAAGAGGTTGAGTCAGAGAAGGAGTGTGTTGTGTGTCCGTGCTGGAAACTTCAGGAAGAAAACGGTCTGATGGTGTGAGATGCAAGCTCTCTCTCACTCACTCACTCACTCACACTCTCACTCACTCACTCACACTCACACACACACACACACACACTCACACTCACACACGCCTGATCAGAGGTGGTGGTTGGAGTCTTAACGAGCCTCATCAGCTTTAACGCGAGCTACTCTAACGAGCGCCGTCCGTGCGCCCCAATATCATCACATCACAGAGCCTTTCCAAAATGCCATAGCCTGCTCAGAAAAACCAATGCGCTCTTCTCTTGTGTGCCCTCCTGTCTTGTGTGCCCTTTTGGCGCCAGCTCTTCCACTTTTCACACTAGTTCCCACTTTTATGCTGTTTTTCTGTGCCTCCTGACTTTTTTTTTTCCTTGTTTTCTCTCTTTTTCTCTCTCATCTTCCCCCTCTTTTTCTTTCTTTCTCCTTTCGCTCTCCCCCCCCCCCCCCCCCCAGTTGATGACCACTGAAATGGGTTTTAGTTGACAGGGTCTGTATCAGTCTCTGACCTTCTTCCACACCGTCTCAGTCCTGGGGGAAATGTCACAGCAGACAGCGCTCGTCTGGAGGATGGAGAGGTGCCCAAAAGGCCCTTGTCTTCCTGTATTGTCTTGCCTGTAATGTCGATGCATCTATGAGTGGAGTAGTGTGTGTCAGAGGGTTTGTACAGGTAGTTGTTCTCTCTGTGCTCTGTTGCATGCTGCATCACTGAGTAGACCGCATTTTACATTTTTTTGCTCTCTCTTGCTCTCTCACTCTCTCTCTCTCTACCCCTCTCCTCCTATCTTTTCCAACAATCCCTGGGTCCCTCTCCTCCATCCGGAAATGTTGGTGAGGGGGTAAAAAAGGTCAGGCTAGATAAAAGGCTCATTAAAAATGAATGCTGTATAATGATCTAATAACTGTTAGCCCAGAGAAATGCCTGCTGCTTCTGCTCCCGCTGCTATGTGTGTGTGTGTGTGTGTGTGTGTGTGTGTGTGTGGAAGAGACTGTAAGAGAGAGGATGTCTTTGGAGCAGCTGCTAAGATCATACCCCGATCTCAAGCTGTGTGTTTGATACCACAGGTGTGTGTTAGTGTCTGTGTTTGTATTTTTGTGTTTTATGAGGTGTGTGTGCATGTGTGTCTGTCTGGGTGTTCATCTGTGTCTGTGTTTTAAATAAAAGGCAAATGGAGAACCTGTCGAGCTTTCAGGAAGAGGACGTGCAACAAACCCAACTCTGTGTGTGTGTGTGTGTGTGTGTGTGTGTGTGTGTGCGTGCGTGCCAGGAGGTCCTCTGTTACCAGTGCCATCTTGTTGTGTGTGTGTGTGTGTGTGGTTTGTTCTTGCCACTTTCACTGCTAATGATTCCTCTCACGTTTTTTCTCTAGCGGCCATCATTCTTTCTGTGTCCTGCCTTCTTCTCCCGCCTATCTCTCGGCCTCTTGTTTGGGATCCATCACTTTAAGATGACGTCCCTGTAAAGCTACACAGCCTCGGCCCGGGACCCTAAAGCCCCCTTAGACTAACTTAACACAGCAATCCAAATGCGTTTCATGTGCATTTCGGGCAAGAGCGTGTTAACTTCTCTTATCTGTGTCACTGATAGGCGCAGAAGCTGGATGCGTGCTTGTGCACGGGCGTTTGGAGATGTGTTGACGAAGAAAAAAGGGAAAGAACAGGGGCTCCCTCCTACTCTCCATGCCTGGAGCGCTGGCGCTGGTGTTAGCGGTAGCAGCCGGAGGGGTCAGAGGGGGTCAGAGGCAGCAGCTTCTCGCTCGGGGACAAATTAAAGCGCTTGATCCTTCTGCTCTCTTATCATTAAAATGTATGGCCATGCTCACCGTGAGTAATGGGGGAGAGCGAGTTTTTTTTTCTGCTCCTTGCCCTTGGTGGAGGGAGGTGGGGTCTCTCTCTCTCTCTCTCTCTCTCTCTCTCTCTCTCTCTCTCTCGTGCTCGCTCACTCTTTCAGTTTGTGTGTGTGCGGGGGTGTGTGTTTTTTTTTTTTTGTTGAGTACATGGGCTTGCTGAAGGACATTGTGTAACCTCTCCAGAAATGCCTGTTAGACCTCCTATTAAAGCCTCACAGCTTTTGCCTGAAGCTTCTGCCCACCTTTGGGAGCCACCTTGGACCAAAAACAAAAAAAATGGCAAAATCATTCAAATCTATACTTCACGGATCCGCACACCGCCTTTTATTATTCTTGTCCGACTCAGATATCCAGAAGCGCATGCATTTCAGAGGAAGAGACTGTGAAGAAAAAATATGGATTTTTAGCGAACTTGTAAAATATTGGTTGTGGGCTGTGTTTTGAGAAACAGCACTGGTAATGAATTTGACAAATGCTTCACACCCAGCTGTGCAGAAATTCGTCCATCCTGTTAAAAATTGAACTTCTCCAGAAGTATTAGTTTATCAGTGGCCTTAAGCAAAAGATGTCATGTTGCGTTTTCAAGTCAAGTGGGTTTTACAAAACGGTGTTCCACCACTAATTAGCAGATGCTACATGCTACGTATAAAAAGCATTCAAGACCGACATCGGACAACGAGACGGAGCATCAGTTGACATTGTAACAGTGCGGATTGTTTTAAGTTGGGTTCACAGTAAGGTGGAGATTCAATAGTCTGTAGCAGTGCATTGGCTTCGGTGTGAATGCAGCGCGTCATCTTCTGTTCTTCAACAGTGTTGCTGAGCAGGTGGGCATTGAGTTCAGTGTGAATACAGCATGTCTTGTTTTTGCTGTTCAACAGTCTGACTGCTTGAGGGAAGAAGCTCTTCCCCATACTGAAGGTTGTGGCAGTAACACTGCTGTACTGCTGTACCTTCTCCCTGCCTGGCAGGAAGGACAGGAGTGCAATGGGATGTGTGGATTTTGGCCTTCATGGCTTTACACAGATAGACTACATAGACTGTGTTTGTAGATGACAAAAAAGGTTTAATAAAAATGTCTTGCCCTGTAGTCCACAAAGTTTTCTTCTGTCTACGTAGTGTGTGATGGTGCAACACTTACAGTTTACAATGTCCACATGTTTTCTCTGAATAGATTTGTTTACTGTGTGTGTGTGTCTGTCTTCTAGGACGCGTCGGTGAGTTTGCCATGAAAGGAAGAGAGTATTATGCACAGTTGCGCACAAAAACATGCTGATTTTTTTTTAAGTTTTAACTCCAGCAGCTTCCTTGATCTCGCTTCTCAGTGAGTCACGGCTTTTAAATAAACATCTGCAATGTCATTCTTCGACTCTCCAGCCTCTCTCTGTGTTTTGGGCAGTGCAGACTCACCAGTCACAGGCGGCCATCCCTGCCTGTCTGGGTGCCATCATCACTCACTCACTTGATGCGATCAGTCAGCCCATGTGTTCCCCTCTGTTGAACTGATTGCCGCTCAGAGCAGGCCAGGGGCCATCTTGGACTTCCCAGAGTCAAGAGAAGGAGGGAGAGAATGAGGGCGCTCTCTGGAAGACACTTTCGACCAGGGGTGTTGTCCTGATTCTGCTGTAGATTTGTCTGCGTATGTGCGTTTGTGTGTGTGTACATTTGTGTGATTTGATGGGAGAGTGTGTTTGTGGAAGAAGAAACCCCTCTCTTGTCCTGATTTCATTTTGGTGTGTGTTGGGTGGTCTTTGTGCGTGTGTGTGTGTGTGTGTTTGCTGCGTGTGTGCATGTGCGTGTAGCTCCTCTGTTGTCCTGATTCTGCCACTGGCTACCGGTGTGTTGTGGAGGCCCAGTTTAAGAGACAGGCTGTCTCCAGAGATTTGAGTCCATGAGTGTCTCTCTCTCTCTCTCTCTCTCTGCTGTGTGTGTGTATGTGTCTATGTGTGTGTGTGTGTGTGTGTGTGTGTGTGTGTGTGTGTGTGTGCGCTCGGCTCTATTTTACGGCATTTTTTTTTCTCTGCCACTTGTTTTCTTTTTGTCTGTCTGTCTGTCTCTCTCTCTCTCTCTGCCTTTCCTTCCTTCATCCAAGGATGATGCCACACAGCAACAGATATTTCACCCCTCTACACATACACAGACACACCAGACACACACACCTCGTCTTAAATAAGTCATAGCTGTGTTTTAGTGCAGCTCAGTCAGCACTGTGCACACTCTGCTAGAACATCCTTCTTCACTTTTTTTCCAGAGTCTGCAGAGCTTGACGTCCACACATTAGAGCTGAGAAAACACACACATGCACCTAGACTGTCACTTTCATTTTATGATTAGCTTCTAAAAATTGGATCTTCTTACTGTACTTGTTGTTCTTCATCTCTAGTCATAATATGTGCGTAATGTTGGGGGAGTGAGAGTTTGTGTGTTGACATAGTGTACATTAACCTACATTTTAAAATGGTGCTAAACCTACATGCTGTTCTCTATCACTTTCAAACTGCATGTATTATATTAAGTGTGTGTGTGTTTTACAGAGGGAGATGAAGGAGCAGCTGGCGACGCTGCAGGAGAGTGAGAAGGGGCACACTGAGGCTCTGCAGCTGCTGCAGAGACAACTCACAGAGACCAAGGTAATGCTGCCACACACACACACACTGCCACACCACACTTTAACTTGTATCCTACTTCTCCACCTTCACTTTATTCACTTGCTAAACCACGAACTTGCTGAATCCAATCCAAAAAAAAAACCCAATTCCTTTTTTTTCTTATAAATAAATAAAAAAATCTAATTTTAAAAATCATTCTATTCATGGCAGCTCCATGATGGACAGGTCTTGCCCTAGTTCCACTTCTCAATGGTTGCCACCAGTACTCTGATCATCAGTATTCCAGAAACGTAAAGGCTTAGTGAAGTGCCTTGCATTACCATCTCCCTTGGAGCTGTGCATTCTATTCAACATCTCATCATCCGGCCTCCCCTTTCACCTCCGCCCATCAGCGACACCACCTGCTGCCCCACCTGCCGTAACCAGCAAACAGGCAGCAGGCTCCCCTCCATCAGGTCTCCATCTCGACAGCTTCTTTCCTCTTCACCCCCATCTCATCCAGTTGGCCACCAGCTGATCTCCCACAATCCCTGGGGGCGCTGGTCCGGCTGCCCCCCCCCCCCCCAATTAGCATTAGGGCCGCTTAGGTGGAGAAGTGGGATTAACAGAGTAGGGCCCTGGGAGAAGAGGAGGCAGGTGACATGCTCCACAGTGCAATTAACCAACCAACCAACACTCCTCCACAGCAGGACAGTCTCTGTCTGTGTGTCTCTGTGTCTCTGTGTGTCTCTCTCTCTCTCTCTCTCTCTCGCTCTCTCTCTCTCTCTCGCTCTCTCTCTGCCTGTCTCTCTCTCTCTCTGCCTGTCTCACTCGATTGATGGTGAAAATTCCAACAAGCAAATTGGTTTATCGAGCAGTGCTTCAATCTTGACGCCTTGTTTTAATCAGCGCAGGGATGCTCCAGTCAATATCTCACTCATTCCTCCCACTCCCAGTGCTCTCTGACACCCCTGTGCCCATTCTCTGCTCCATTCCTCTCCTTCATCAGCCTTTTCCTCTTCCTCTTCCCTCTCCATTCTCTTTCTGCCCTTCTTTCTTCTCTTTCTTTCTCCCCCCCATGCTCTTCAGCTCTCCTTCCCCCTCCCCTGCTTCCATACTTCTCATTCCGCTCCTTAGCAATGGTGAGTAATAAGGTGGGCCGGCCCTTGGGACAGAACAAAGAGGTTCGCAGTCCTTTCTGTTTGTCATCACAGGGTTCCTTCACCAGCCCAATACTAACGCATTGTCCCTAGCTACACACACACACACACACACACACATTTCTTTATATGAACAACACAGTGTTTGTATATCAGAAAATATACCAGAAAAAATTAATCCGAAAATAATCGAGGCAATAAATGTGCTAAGAATTATGCCATCAATTTACTCCGATTTTGAACTTTCTCATTGATGCAGCAAGCAGTGTCATGATACAAAAATATTCTAATTGCTAGGTCAGCTCATCCATTATCCATTATCTTCTGCGATTGTGTCTGCTATCCTCTGAGTGTGTGTGTGTGTGTGTGTGTGTGTGTGTGTGTGTGTGTGTGTGTGGTTGCTTGATCAAAACATGGCCGGCTCATCACCCAAATCCCCTCTCATTCACTAGACCACCTTCTACATTCTCTACCTCGACCCGTCTCTTCCTACTTTTCATCCTCCCCTTCCTCCTCCTCTTCCTCTTCCTCCTCTTTATCCTCCCATGTGACCCATGGATTGTTTCACCTCCACTGATTTATCATCTCTCTCCATGTCAATGGTTTGGAAAGCTAACAAGGCCCTTTTATTTATTGGATTTGATTTTATTGCTTTTGTTTCACAAGGTAAATTGCTTTTTACCTACTCTCAGATGAGTTTGGGGGGTTGTTGTTTTTCTCCCGCTCACAAAATTTGTTTGTGTTCCAGCTTCAACTTGAGTGCTTGGTGCTTTGACAAAGCCTCTGCACACTAAGTAACAAACAATTCACGCCATGCTCTGCCTATGAATAATCATTATTTTGATGCTGACTTCCCAGCTGAGTTGAGTCAGGCGGTCTCCGAGCAAGCAGAGATTTCATAAACACAGCTGTTTGTTTCTGCCTTTCCTTTCATATAGAAAACTCTTATCTTAAAGGTCTCCTTCCAAAATAAACCGTTTAAGTCTTGATGTTTTTACATTACCATAGGTCAGCCCAAGTTGTACTTCAATGCTCTCCTACCCCTGTAGTCTGTATTCGCCTGTGATAGAAAACTGCCGGGAAAAACGAGCAAATCGGAAAAGCTGTACAAATGTACGTCAATTTGAACATTAGCGATGCAGTTAACCCGCCCTCAAGAAACGTTAGGCTGCCTGCAGACAGACCCACTAGATGGAGCGTCACAGTGTTGTTAGCCAATCAGAGGCGATACATTTGCATATCATTAATATTCATAAGAATCCTCTCGAGCTATCCCTGCTCTCGTTTTCACCTAACTAAAATAGCTTGAAAGACAACCACAGCATATTTTTTGTCGAAACCAACTCTCATGACATTATTTTAGATAAGAGACCACGACAAAATTAATGAAAATACGATGGAATGAGATCTTTAAACACAAGTAAAGTGATGGCAGATAAAACACTTAACCATGGCAGTATGTTTCTCTGAATCAGTGGTACATGGGCAAAAAATTGAATGAAAAATTATTTCTCTTCAAATTTCAGGGATATAAATAATCATAAACCATATCCATATGCATAGCTATGCCATTCATAGTACATAGGAAATGCTCAGCAAGCATGTTGTTTCAGGCAAACATAAGTTGTGCAGCATATGAGATTATTTGCAGATTATCGTCTGTGGCATCTGTCAGTTAATCTTGAAATGCGTTCATGCTCCCATTACTTTATTAACAAGTTGTACATGTACCCCAGAAAGGAGCGGATGCTCTCCACCCCCACAAACGTGGGCTAACTAATGGAGAATCCCCTCAGTCTGGAGCACAGCTGCATCAGCTGGTGCTTATCCTCTGATCCCATGACCAAGGCAGGAACAGGGAGAACAGATACACTGTTACACTTCTAGGCAAAGGGCTAGATAGTATTACCATGGGCACACCTAATAGATGAGGAGAAGTGTCTGTTTATTTTGACGGACCATTAAAGAGTAGGAGACCACAGGAAGGGGGTTTGGGTATTTGATGACCAGAGGGTCTGGGGTTTGACAGCGAACTTGCCTCTTGCGTGTAGTGTTTATTTAACTGTCATGGTGCCACGGTTTAGGCTCGCCACTGGTTTAGTTCGGGTAAGCTGGCACCCACTACTCGGAATACACACCCACGCATTTAATCCCACACATACACCTCTATGTTATGGTAAATTAACTCGTGTAGGTTAGAAATTTCTTTTTAAGCGGGGAGTGAGCAAAAGTAAATAAATCCCCAAAGATGCAGGGCCTAACATTTTATTGTGTATCCTTCAGAGAACCCCACTCCACACGTATACAAACTCAGTCCGAAATAGCTTTGCAAATACACGTAGACACACACAGACATGCACAGATAAACAGACAGAAACACCACACACTCACACAGACACACACACACACACACACACACACACACACACACCCTTTCACAGTGTCGCTGCATTTCTGCTCTGCTGGACCGTCATGAAGCTGTGCAAAGCAAGCGACCCAGCGTGGCCTGTCCCCTTCTGTGTGCTGCCCAGACGTGTCTCCTGTCTGATGTGCCTGGCCCTCCCAGGCAGATGGGCTTGGGCTCTGGCCAGTCACCACAGGGACATGGCTGTGCACAGCACAGTCGACTGGAGGTGACTGTTGGCTTTCTAGGCTTCCGAGTCCCCTGTGTTTTTTCACAAGGCCCAGTTTACCCTTATCTCTCATAAATCCTCAAGAGATATGGAGCCAAGCACTCCAAAACACACACTCGCTCACTGGCACACACTCACATGCAGACACACACACACACACTCTCTCTCTCACACACACACACGCGCACACACACGCACAAACTAAATGAATTGAAAACAAGGCAGCACACACAATATGGACACATAATATTGGAGACAAACACTCAAAGATAAACGGTCCACAGACACCATGAACCATGAATATATATCACCTGCAATCTGAATAGCACTGGAAATTCCCAATAGCAAGCTAATCAAAGGGCATATGTATAGGGTGTGTGTGTGTGTGTGTGTCTGTGTGTCTGTGTGTTTTTATGAGATGGAGAGAGCAGAGAAGAGGGATGTTTTGCCCATGTTTGCGTGGCTCAACTTCTGATTGAGTTTAAATGATTCTCTGGTCATTTTCAGAAGAATAGAAGTGCACCAACCCTCCCCATGATCCTCCTCATTCTCTCACTCCTATTTAAAAAAAAAAAAAAGAAAGAGAAAAGAAAGCCCCTGTCCTGTGGCTGGCTCATCGATAGGTTCGAAATGAAAGGACCAGCGTGAATGTTGTTATGTTAGCGGTGTGTTCCGAGTCATCTCCCCTCGATGGGCTGACGCGTGCCGTCTCCTCCTGGGAGGAGAGAGGAGCGAAGGGTGAGTCACGGCGGGAGTCTGAGGACATGGCGTTACACTGATTAGTATGGACACAAACAGCCTCTGTTCCGTGTACAGAACACACAGCTGACCGTACTGCCCACCTCCTTTAATAAACACACACAGAGGCCGTATGTCTGCAAATTGTTATTCAGACATCGTCAGGACCCTCCCTGGGACACTTGCAGTAATCAGCTCCTTCACATCTTGTACCTGTTGCAAAAAAGAGGGACCCAGGACCCCCATCAAGTCACTACAACAGTCAATTATTTTCCTGTTCTTTTTTCCCTAGATTGCATATTTACTGCAGCCACATTGACATAAACTGGCATCAGAGTAACTACTAAAACTGTCTTATCTAGCATTTTACAGACCCTTGGCTATGTGTTTACCAGCTTATTGGTAGACCTTAGGTAGACAGTCGCTGTAGTATAAAGCTGAGTCTGTGGCTAGGCAACAGGCCTGAAAGCAATGTTGGATGGAGTATGTAGGAAAATCCTACCTGTGATAAGATCAGATTCCCTAAGGTAATTAGGTTTGGCTTTTGTTATTCTAAATCTTAGAATTGATCCCCATCTTAGACACTTGCCAGTTTTTATTGGCAGCGTTTGAACAACCATGCTAGACAACACGGATAAACACTGGGCACACACACCAGTTGCCCGCTGGGAAATTACAAGTCTTCTTGTTCTATATGAGCTTGGTGAATAGTTGATCCATAATTGAGATTTTGCCACTGCAACACAATTTCAAATACAGTTAGACTTGCATTATGTTTTGCATGACCTTTTATGAATTTTATTATTTATTTTTTGGAGGGTTATTTTATATATATTTCTCTATTTGTTCTTTGTCAATTTGTCATGACTGGTTTGTAAGGTAAAAGTATTGATGTGAAATGGTGGTAATTATGTTTCCTCAGAAGCTCTTCAGAGATTTAAAGTAATAGATTGATGGGACATCCAGAATTGGCACACCAAACAGCACGGCAAATAGCTTTTACCTTGTCTCTGATCAAAAACCTCAGGACACTAAAAAAACCTTTCAGACATGATGAATGAAACTGGAAAACTTTGGTGCTGGACTTTGAGGAGAAAGTAAGACTTCTATAATTTGGGCCCCCAGAGCGTTCTTGCTTCTTTCTCTACAACAAGAGGTGTGTGTGTGTGTGTGTGTGTGTGTGTGTGTGTGTGTGTGTGTGTGTG
>JAGFZM010001451.1:216493-279225 GCA_017657215.1 Limnothrissa miodon
GTGTGTGTGTGTGTGTGTGTGTGTGTGTGTGTGTGTGTGTGTGTGTGGTTGGCTTGCTTGCTTCTGAGTTTGTGCTTCCCTGGTCTCTTTACTTTCTTTCAAAACTGATGGAACTGCCTCAGCTTTTCCAAATTCTCTCTCTATAGCACTCTGTTTACTTATCAAGCCCTTGCTCTGTTTGCTTGTAAGCTTCTGTTTTTTTGGTCGTCTTTGCCAGTCTCTGTCTGCTTGCCTGACTGTCAGTATGTTTTTTTTTTCTTTGTCTCTTTCTATCTGTCAGTCTATCTGTCTGTCTTTGTTTTTCAGTCCGTCTTTGTTTGTCTTCTCATTCTGACGCTCTCTGGATTTCTTTCCCATCTTTCGCTCATCCCTCTTTCCCTGTTGAAAAAGTTTCCATGCTCTGTCTCTGCGTGTATCTCTCCACATCCCCTCTGGGTCTGTTGGCTCACAGCTCGTTACTTAACGGCCGACCAAACGCCATCATCAAGACTGTCTGTTGGATTTTAATCAGCCGCTGCCGCCCTACCCCACCACTCCCCCTCCCGCCCCCTTGTCCTTCCCTGACCCTTCTCCGCCTCTACCCCTTCCCTCCACCCCACTCCACCTCCTGCTGTCCGGCCATTGAGCCATCCTCCATGTCCTCAGCTGCCGCGCAGTGCCATGCCTACGGAGTCTAAGCCGAATGGGTGGTGTGTCCCTGGATATCCAGGGTGGTCTGGGTCCAGGCATGTCCCCTGTAACAGCAGCAGCAGCAGTAGCACACACCCTGGCCTTAATATTCAAGCCACCAAAGCCGCACCATGCCTCTCACACTGGGGAGATTGAATGCCCTATATCTGGTGGTGATTGGTGTAATGAGAGTGTGTAGGATGGGAGAGTGTGTGCTTTGGATTTGTAGAAGAACGTGTGTGTGTGTGTGTGTGTGTGTGTGTGTGTGTAAGCGAGAGAGAGTTTTTAAGTAGTTCTTGCCCTCTTTGGGTAGCTCAACATCTGATTGAGTTTAATGTTGGGGAAAAAAAGAAATCACACTCTTTTCTCTGATGTCTGCTCCTATAGAGATATTGATTGAAGAGTAAGGAAGGAAAGAGAGAAAGCAAAAGAACATTTTTCCCTTCTGCAGTTGAAAGGAGAAAAGTGCTATCTTAATCCTGACCCTGCTGCTGTCATCAATAGCAGTCATCTCGGCACAGCGTCGCCTTATTTTACGAAGACCCCAAGGCTACATCCATACTCCATTCACTGTGGATAATCGCTTTAACTTATATGACAATATGGGTAGCCAGTACTTCTCACAGACATCTATTATCTGCTACCTGGAAAGTGTCATGGAAAGACTACCATTGATGTGAGACCTTGAAGTGACACTGGCAATTAAAGGTGAAGGGACAAAAACGCAAAGACCTAGCATGTTTAATGTATGTTGGCTTATTTATTGTTTATTAGCTACAGAATTAAAGTGGCCACTTTTTGAAAACTCTTCTCCTGAAACAAATAATTATTTGTTAGACGTTGTGAGTTAGACAAAATCTTAATTACGAGCCTAAGCAGAGAAGTTCATGTTTGCTGTGGGGGGAAAAATAGAAAACAAATGATATACCCAAAATGGTCTTTAACCATGTATAATGTATATAACTATAAAGTTATAACAGGAAAAAGTCTCTTAGGGCAACACTGCCCTTGTGTGTGAAGATTAACAGATACATTCAATAACTTCCCCTCCTTTTCTGTTCCTCTCCTGCTTATCATTGCTACTCTGATGAGGGCCAGACTATGTGCTCCAGTTCTCCCCTGTCATTGAGAACACTCACACATACACATACACACACAAACACACAGACAGACCCATATGTGCAAACACACACACTCGCTCACACTCAGACCCATATGCGCAAACTCTCACACAAACACGGGTGAAGAGTCATCAGACTGCCAAAAATATGTCTGTCTGTCTAATAAAAGAGAGTAAAGTAAACCAGGTCAGGTCTGAACAGTGAAACTGTGTGAGCAACATGTGTGACTGTACCTAGACACCTTTTTTTCCTTTTTCAATTGTATCTTAATATGAAGAAATTCACATTGTCAGCGATGGATTAAGGTGTAAGAGGTTGGTTTCAAAGACCAGATAATTATGTAAAATGCCGCTTTGAATTGTCAGGGCCAAATCACATACAACTGTAGCCTCCATTTCACATTACCGAACATTATAAAGCAAATCGCTTGAATATATCCATTTGGGGATCAATAGTGACTAATGCAAAGGTGCACAGGATGTGTCAAATGTTGGTCTCAAGGGTCAGATAGATCAGGCAATGAAATGTCAAAACACAAATATTAGGGTAGCCTTTAACTTTTGCTCACTGCATGAGTTTGACTCCAGAACTAGGGGAGTAAAGGTTTGTGTGTGTGTGTGTGTGTGTGTGTGTGTGTGTGTGTGTGTGTGTGTTCCGAAAGTGTTTATTTTATGGTGACGCAGATGCCCACTTCTAATCCAGATAGGAGCGACTGTGAGTGATGTTAATAGTCCACCTCCGCTTTTGGTAAACCAGAGTATGCAGCTGTGCACAGTGTTGCCAAATGCAGAAATCTGTTCAGATAATTCAAATACTTATGCTGTCCGTGCATTCAGGCATGTTTTTCTGTTTTCATGCTCACTCCATTGACGTGCACATTCCCTCTTTGCTCTCTTGACCCCCCTCCCCCACACCTGTAGTCGTCGGCGAAGAGCTTGCGAGCGACCATCGGCGAGGCGTTCGAGCGGCTGCACCGGTTCCTTCGCGAGCGCCAGAAAAGCATGCTGGAAGAGCTGGAGGCGGACACGGCACGCACGCTCTCTGACATCGAGCACAAGATCCAGCGCTACAGCCAGCAGCTGCGCGACGTCAAGGAGGGCATCCAGATCCTGCAGGAGCGCCTGGGCGAGGGCGCCCGCCACGACTTCCTCGAGGGGGTCGCCCAGACATCGGAGAGGTGGGCATCGCCAGGAGCCGGGGTCACAGGGTCATTGTTAACAAAACATGGGCTTAAATGTGAAGGGAGTGTTTCGAGTGCATCAAAGTCAAAGTCAGTTTTATTTGTCAATTTCTTCAAATGTTCTTGACATACAAAGGAATCGAAATGACGTTTCACACGTGTCCCATGCATAGACCTTGACAACAATAAAGTGCAGATGCACAACAAAAACAGTTCTAAACCTTAAGGTAATGTTAAGTAAAAAAAAGTGTAAGTAGGCTTAGGGCATTATACTTAGGTAACATACAGGATATAACATAACATATAGTAAGTCTTCCAACAGTGTACACTGGGATGTAGTATACTAGTCTACTTGAGGTAATCCCAGGTTGTGGTTGGTAAGGGTTTTTTTTTGTTTTTAGTGCAACTCCAGATTGTAGCAGTAGTAGGAATATAAATAGTGGTAAAAAGAATTCTAAAATATATAGCAGCAGATGTGTGCAATTTGCAATGCAGAAGTAGTTATTTTCAGTCAAGAGTGTTGTTTTTAGTTCTAAGTTCAGAGTGTTTGTTTCTTTGTTGGGGAGTGTGTGTGGATGGTGGAAGGGGGGGTAGAGTCCAATCTGTCTTCCTACACTCCTGCCAGTCTGGTGGTTCTGCTGGCTGGGAGCCCGGGAGGGTATAGAAGGCAGCTACTTCTATGAAGTAGGATCTCAGCTTGAAATCGACATTGGAACACTGTAGACCCTGTTTAGACATGGTACTGTAAAGGCAGTCTATAAACACCAGCGCTAAAATCAACAGCACATGTGAATTTGTTTACAGGATGCTTTCTAACGGATAAACACCCAGATCCCATTGAAAAAAAAAAGAGGGTGACGGAAGTATTACTTTAAAGAGCATCACCCCTGTGATTCTGCTCTGGGTCTTGACAGCCCACACTAGAGCCAGGAACGTTTTTCAGAGTCTAATCTGGCCAACCCATCATCTTGCATGAAACCAAGACCTCAAAGGGGCCGTGAGGGTAGCTATAATTGTGACATCCCACGGTAATTATACAGCTAATGAAAGCCTTGTGCAACACAGTGCTAACCACTAAGATCCGATCCCGATTATTTTTTTTGGCAACTAATTAAATTGTAAACCAGCATGTGAACCACAGATCAGATCTTATCCAGATTAGAGGTTTCTCCATGCGCGCCAAGAACCCAAACCACAGAGCCATGGTAATCCCTGTGGATTATGCCTAATCAAACCTGTGTGAAAGAGAAGACTTGGCCATGTGCTTCTACCGAGGAGTCCCAGAAATTGCATGAAATGTTCTGGAATATTCTCGTTCTGTTTATGCTTTGGTTAAAGAGCAGGATATTGGCGGGCGTGACTGAAACCACCGGATCCGTAATAGACTTTATTATGGATGGGAAGGTGGTACTGAGGGAAGCTGTTTTTGAAGAGTAATAAGGGGAAAAATAGACGGAAAGAAAAATAGAATGAGAGCGCGAACGAGAGGGAGGGTGATTAAGTAGTGGGCGGGTGGGGGTGGGGGGTCAGAGACGGAGGGACAGAAGGTGAGGAAAAGGCAATGAAAGGAATTGAGAGCCAAACATGGGTAGGGAGTGAGTGGAAGGTAGACACGTGAGGATGAGCGGATGAGTAATGTGTGTGTTTTGTGCCTTGTCCTAATGAGAGAAATCAGAATCTGCTCCCTCTCCTGCACTGACCGCACACATACACACACATTGTGTGGGTGGGTGTCCGCCCTCAGCCAGGATAATTGGCTGCTTTGACCAGACAAACAGCCACTGCATTGGCTTCTGCCTGAGAAGAGAGGGATGAGGGAGAGAGAGTGGAAGGAATGAATGGAGGATGGGGTTGAAAAGGGTTGACTGGAAAATTTCCCTCACGTTGTGTGCATTGCATGTTTGTCTTTTGTTCATCTAGAATTAAAGGAAAGATCCACGAAACCAACCTGAGCTATGAAGACTTTCCCACATCCAAATACATGGGTCCCCTGCAGTACACAATCTGGAAGTCATTGTTCCAGGATATATCACCAGGTAAACACACACACACACACACACACTCTCTCTCTCTCACACTCTCTCTCACACACACACACACACACACACACACACACACACACACACACACACACACACAGAGACACACAGTGTGTTTGTGTGTGATTTCAAATAACTAACTTTTCCACGGCCGCAGGCTTCATAATCCCATGTTATATGAGGCCGATGCAACCTGGACTGATGTTCCTAATTATTCCACCTATCCTCCAGCTTCCTCTCAGCCTTTGCTTCTCATTAGAGGCTAGGCAGAGGGTGTTATTGATTCAGGGAGATTGGAAAGGTTTGTCTGTTTGTTTGGATGGCTGTTTGTGCCATCCATCACAAAATAAAAATGCCATCTACTAGAGGCCAATGGGCCAGTGCTGCATATTTCCCAGACGGATTTGCCTAATCAGACGCCATCTTCTCAGCGACATCAGCGCAGGAGTGGCTCTAGTTTCGGAGGGCAGAATACTTCTCGAATTTTGTCTGTCTGAGCTATACTGCTGTGTGGTTTCAAACTCCATTGTGGCGCACATTTACATGCACACCAAAAACCTCAATAATGCTGACTCTTGTTATTAATAAGTTGTTTTTTTGTGATTAGGCCACACCAATAAAATTAGTTGGTTCTCGGATTCGCCGCTTGAAAAAAATGCAAAATGAAATAAAAATAAAATTGAATTTGAACTCACACAAACATAAAAAACACAGTGGCTGATGGCTATAATACTGAAAACAGCATGCTGTGTTCACGTGACGTCGAAAACCAATCAAATTGCGCCTTTCACTTCAGAGCACAAGAGACATGATATGAGGAAAGATGCCGGTGGAAGGGGATCCTGCTAGGCCAGTGTTTGCAATTATTAGAATATTTGATCAGAAGAGAAAAACATTTTGACAAGTGCATTGAAATTAAAGAGGATGAGAACTTTGCGCAGTTGTACTCACGGTGCCCAGAGCAGTCTGCTTGTGCAACTCTGTGGAGGTGAGTTTGATATTTCATTGATTGAGAGGCGAAAAAAAAACCCATTCAAAGTGTTTCACCATCAAAATCAATCAATAAATAAATTAATAGCATGTGCCTACACACTCACATCCTCGCGCGCGCACACACACGCTTCTGTTTCTCATGCAAAAAATCTTCTCTTTTCTAGATTCACGTGACTGCACGTTGATGAATATTCATATCTGTTGCGCTGAGTTTTAGTCACTATCTAATTGCTATCTGGTGAATCAATGCGATTTTGACGTTCTAATACCCTGTGATGACAGTAGGCGACAGCAGCCTAGACGTAGTCTACAATATATCTCATACCTCAATTCCACAGCCAGCTTGCTTGGTGATTAGATTCACAAACTCTTAAATGACTAACCGTCAAACCTTTACGTAACATAGAATGACAGAATTATGAATTTTCGTACATTGCCTAAAACCTGCATGACAGAAACTGTGCTGTGAGGTGTGAAAGTTTATACATTATAAATGTCTTTAATGAACATTAACTGTGAATGTGCTAATTTACCTTCAGAACATTTTTTTTATTTTTATTTTAATTTCGCTCGCTCGCTTCATATTTTTCCTGAACAAAACCAAGAACCAACTAATTTTGTTGGTGTGGCCTTAGGGGATTTAAATTAGTTGTGCTTAAAATGTTCTGTTCATATTCCCATTCACGTGTGGCACTGTATATTCTGCATAATGACTAGAGGAGACATCCTATCAAGCCATCAAAAGAATCTTTTCAAAATGTATTCTGGCATTGCTCACATCCTTGGAAATTTCTAAAAGGAGAAATACTAATTGAAGGAATTAATGTCTGGAACACCTCACTAATGTCACTAATCATCTTAATTGGAATATTCTGTTGTACATGTCACAGGCATTTGGAGTGTGGTCCTATTCGGGTTACGGTCCTTGATTATGATTACTCGTTTGAGTACACTCATTCTATATTGCTGCACCATTCATAAGTTACGTTGGCTGTACTTGTACATCTCTTGACAACCATTTAAGTTCAGGTAGTATATTTCTTGAGAGGGGACTGTTTAGTAATAAATTACTGTATATTTTCTTGCTCTGGCTTTGTCTAATGAAACTGAGCTAAGTATGTGTGGCTGTGCAACTGTGTTTTTTTTTTATAAAGCAGTAATCCCCTTGAGGTGTTCTATACGGCGAATGACGCACAGCTGAGGCGCTTTAACGCCACTCGGCTTCGCTCCTCTCACCTCACCTCGTGCCCAACACCACCCCTTAGCCGTGCTGCATCCACCGTATAGGACAGCCCCTCAAGGCTTATTGCTTTAATATGAATGCCCATGTAAATGCTCCCATTGAAGTGGCTGAGGCCCAATTATGGGGATTTGTGATGCCTGTGGTCGTGCCCTTGGGCATGATGAGGTGCCTCTTGTGTTTAGTCCAGGTGTTTCATCTGAAGGGGTTTATCCTAATAGAGTGGGAAAGTAGCTGTCGCTCCCCTGAATGATGAGCTACTCCTATTCAGCCCAACCTTTTGTCCCCCTGTGAAAGACCTTGTAGCATCTTTCAGTGACCGCAGCAGTCCCACAAGCCTACTGTGTGTCCGTTATGGCTTTGGTGGAAAAGGCGTTTCAGACAGCACACTATGGAAACACACACACACACACACACACAGCAATACTGACTGCGGGTGTGTGCATCAGTGTGTGTGTGTGTGTGTGTGTGTGTGTGTGTTTCTATAGATGTCTCTGTCTCTTTGCTCTCCCTTTCTCTGCATGGCACGCTGAAGCAGCAGTCTGAAACATGCTCTTGTTTTCAGGCAGCACAGTAGAGCTTGTTGTCTCCCTCTGAAAGACAGGATGGCAGGAGTAGAACACTGTTCTGTGAGGAGGAGGTTGAAGAGAATGTTTGTCATGGTGGCTCCTCTCAGTCCTCTCCTTTCTCCTCTCCTCTTCCTCCTCCAGCGTGTCTCCTCTCCTGTTCAGATTTCTCATCTTTCATCCTGTTCCTGCTCCTTCCATCCCTCCTTGTTCCCTTTCCTGTCTCTTGTAGTGCTGTGTGTGTGTGTGTGTGTGTGTGTGTGTGTGAGCCCTGACCAGCAGAGAGTGTCTTTCTTCTCCTGTGACTACATGCCAAATGGGCCAATCACATCAAATCCATCTCATCTGGCTGTGTCTACGGTTACACTGTCCTCCTCTCATTCCATTCTGTCTTCTTCTCTCTTCTCATCCCATTCTCTTTCTCTCTCTCTCTCTGCTCTCTTTCATTCTCCAACCTCATCTCTTTGTTTTGACAATCTCTGTATTTTTTCTTTCTGTCTGTTTTCTCTCTTTCTTATTCTCCCTCTCTTGCATTATTTCACTATTCAGTTTTATTTTGTCACTCACATTATTAGATGTATTCCGCTTTTTCTACTCTAACCATCTGTTCTGTTCACTTCCTCTCTCTATACACTCTCTCTCCCTCTCTCTTACACACTCTCTCTCTCACTCACTCACTCTCTCACACACACTCACACTCTCTCTCTCTCTCTCTCTCTCTCTCTCTCTCGCTCTCTTCCCCTCCCTCTTTCCCTCTTTCTCAGTTTGTTTAAATGTTTGTGTGCTATCTGACTCCTCCCAATCTAGACTGCAATTCTGACCTTATCTCCTCCTCCGAGTGTCTCCATCAAACACCCACCCACCTACACACACACATATAAACACACACACACACACACACACAAACACTCACACGCACACATACACAACCTGCTCAGCGATATTGGCAGCGCATAGTCTCTCAGCTGATTGTGGTGCCCTTGTTGCATCCTCCCTATCCACTTACTAAGCTCTTTGTGTGAGCACATTTGCTGAATGCTGTGACACACACACACACACACACACACACACACACACACACACACCTTCCTGGATGTAGCTATGAACACATTTGTGTGAATCTGTCCATTCCAGCCCGTTGTGTCCATAATTGTATGTCTGCTGTGTGCATCTGTTTACATCTCTCGCTGCATGAGTGAATCAAATAATTTCGATAGTCACACAATCACATGTGTACGCATGAGCATCCGGTAACGGCACATAAATAGTTGACCGCGGTCACATGCTGGAAGAGACGCGGCGTCCTTTACATTTGGCTGCAGTCCAACTTCACTCACTCAGACTGCAGCTCACGAATGCGGCGGCTGAAGACACCACCCTCTTTCTTACACACACACACACACACACACACACACGCACACACAGTCGCACAGTCAGTCACTGCCTGACTCCTCCGACAGGCCTGTCTGTCTGCAAAGGAAAGCAACAAGAGCTGCCATCGTTGTCCCAGGCGTATTTCTCCCTTCCTCACAGCCTCCGCCTGCTCGACCACCTCTCCCTCCCACACACACAGCACTCACTCGGGTCCTTCACACAGTCTAGTCACATCGCCTTCCTTTCTCCTAGACAAACAGCACTCTCCTTGTCTACATAGTCCAGGCACGTATGCTGCCTCCTTGTCATTTCTGTTAGCTCTAGGTGCACCACAGTATAGCAACACTGAACACCTAATGTGGAGCTATGTAACTACAACAACCATAGTAAACAGCTACCAGCAATAATCTCTATTGTAGGAAAAAAAAGTACAGTAACTAAACTGGTTTAAACTGTTTTCTTTCTTCCGTGTGTGTTTGTATGTGTGACATTTAACAGATTAACACTGTATTATGCTAATATTGAAATACTATAATCTATACTATACAAATGTATAGAAATACCATAATCTGTGCTATACTATACTATACTATACTATAATCTGTATAAAGTATAGAGCTGCTTGTCCTGCTCATGTGACCAAAAGGTGGTTGGTTCAAACATTGACAAGTAGGGGCATAAAATGTGGGCATAGAAACTTGTTGCCTTGACAGGGCACCTAACCCTTCTCTGCTCGCCAGGCACAGTTGAATTCGCTGGGGTGGACAGGACGCTTTCCCTTCCTGATGATTTTCACTGTGCAATCTGAATGAAGGCCTAAGTCTAAGAATACAATTTGGAAAAAAAGAAAAGCTCTCTGCTCTTGGGCCATAATGATTTCTAGAAGGTGCCAGAACTGCACCTTTTTTGTGAGGCATGAGTCACTGTGAAAATGAGCGCACTTGGCGGAGGAGGAGACTCAACAGTCATAGGTGTGAGTCAGAATCCCTACCAAAACACCTGAAGTTTCATGTTTTAAAAACACTCACAGTGACCTTAAGAGTTATCTGTCTAAGATATTGTTTGCATTTACACACACACACACACACACACAGTCACAGTCTTGTGTTCCTCCTCTATCCACTCCTACTCTAAGAGGTGGCAGAGCTGCCTAGAGCTCCATGAGTGTTAGTGGGTATAATGTATTTCCTCTTTCTCGTGTGTGTGTGTGTGTGTGTGTGCCCCCGCCCATGCCTGCCCGCACTCATCCGCATTGGAGGCATGCTCGTGCCCAGTGGGCATTTGCAGTGTGGGTGTGTAAGTGCTGATGGATGAGTCTCTGAGTTTTTATTACGTCTTGCCAGGGTCCTCTGTCAGCAGCTTTGGGAACAGAGTGCCAGGCTCACGCAAGTGTCTCCCTCTCTCTCTCTCCCTCCCTTCCTCTGCATGCTGCTTAGGAACACCCACCCCAAACTCCCCTACACCCCTGTTTACTTTCATTTATATATGCACTCTCCACTCTCTCTCCTACCTCCTTCCCTGTGCTTGATTTGTTTACAGCCCTCTCTCTCTCTCTCTCTCTCTCTCTCCCCCCATCCCTTTTAATCCCTGTAGATCTCTCTCTCTCTCTCTCTGTGCAGTTATAGTGTCATTGCTTCAGAGGATGGAGGCCCCAGCCAATCAGGCAAGCATCTGGCCCAGCCTCAGCCACCACCTGCTGCATGGTATCCATGGGCTCATGGCCGCTGCACACCCCCCCCCCCCCCCCCCCCCCCCCCCCCCCCGCCACCGCGGGCCCCGAGGGTCGTTGCGTGCCCCCCCCCCCCCCCCCCCCCCCTGTTTCTAAACCAGTGCGTAATGGGATGATACTCGTGGTGGGCTTTTCCCCTCCTCTCCTGCGCTTATGGATTTTTGTGACAGCTGTTTTGAATGAGCAATATGGCACCCATGCATTTCTTTTTTTTTAAGCAGTCTGTTTAAAGAAGAAAAACAACTCCACTACCACTCCCCCAAACCCTTTACATGCAAGAGAGTGTGCACGCGCACACACACGCGCACACACACACATACATACACATACATGCAGGGACTCTGAAATCCTCTTATGGTGTTGCCGCTTACACAGTTTGAAAACATTTATTTGTTGCGTGATGCTCTTTTCCTCTGTGTCCTCCGACATGCAGAACAACAGCACTTTACAAACACATCTGTTCGCCAGAACATGAGCTGTGCTCGTGCTTTCATTTTTGCTGCATTTCACTGGACTAACCTTAACTAAATAGCAAAGCACAAAGCTTCAGGCCAGCGGTGCTTCATTGCCTTTGGAAACTGTGTGTTCACTGTGTAGACTGACAAAAGGACATCAGTGGTCTTTGTAGCTTGGACCAAATTCCCAATTCAACGTTATGTGCGGGTGCACAACGATGCGAGTTCTTTGGTGCACGTGTGGCATCAGTAACATTGCCAGGAGTCGTCCTGGAGGTGGCAGTGGAGAGTTGTTTTTTTTGTTGTTGTTTTTGTTTGTTTGCTTTTTTTTTCTCCTTGCCGGAGAATCTGATGAAGCGGCAGCTGTGAGCAGC
This sequence comes from Limnothrissa miodon, assembly GCA_017657215.1. Classification (NCBI taxonomy): domain Eukaryota; kingdom Metazoa; phylum Chordata; class Actinopteri; order Clupeiformes; family Clupeidae; genus Limnothrissa; species Limnothrissa miodon. The sequence goes on from JAGFZM010001451.1 coordinate 228,234, forward strand.
GCACATGGACCTCAGTAAGAGCTCCAGCTGCATCAGCACCAATGATGGACAGAGGAGAGCTGGAAGCGACGTCCTCTCTACTCCCACCCCCCCCTTCCGCCTCCTGCTCCTCCTCCGCACGCTGGGCCCATTTGATCTAGCCGGGCACAGCAGGGTGCCAGAGCGCTCTGCGTCTCCCTGCCGCTCCCTCCCAAAGTGTTTTAGGGGAGCGGTGGGAAACCCTCCGTCAGGCTAGCCGCCGCCACTGCCTCTCCCTTGGAGAAGGCCTTTGAAGCGCAGGTGGAAAGTAGGCGGATCGGCTCTGCTAGACATTAGCCTGTCTCCGGCCCTCCCCTGCTAACAGTGTTGGGGTGTGTGTGTGTGTGTGTGTGTGTGTGTGTTTGTGTGTGTTTGTGTGTGTGTGTAAGAGAGAGCTCCAGTAAACTCCAGTAAATCACTGTTAGGCGGAGCGCTAACATGCAGGCAGAGGCGCGGAGGGAGTGGAAAAAGCTGGGAAGTCTGGATAAAAGAGACAAGTTGTTGTTTTGTTTTTGTTGTTGCTGCAGCTTCCGCTGTTGATGATTTCTACTTTTTGTCTTGTCTAATGTCCTGCTGCGAGCAAAAGACATGTTTTATTTTTCAGTTTCTTGTCTCCATTCCCACTCAGACTCTCTTAGTTTCCAGCCTTGCCTCCCACACAAAAGCCTAAAGTTACCCCTCACCTCACAGTGGGCATAAATTACACGTGTGTCTCGAAGATATTCACTGTTGCATAGGCTAACTAAAAAATCACTGTTTTTTCTTACTAGTCTTTTTGGGAAATAAAGCTTTTTCTATTAAACCGGCTGAGTCTAGCCCAGTCGCATTGACTCCCTTTGGAACATTGTTTCTTACCTGTACAGTAGTGTTGCAGCTGGTTATGAACAGTGTTAAAAATGGTTATCAAGTGAGCTACAGCACAGTGACTGGTTGGTTAATAATAGTAAGTCAAGACGGTGAACAGACACAACAAGAACCTCGTTTTCTCTCTACCTGAGTCGTCTCATGACCGTGTGAGTGGCTGCTTAGACTATCCACTGTTTTCTTTTGAACAAATAGCCTATACATCAATTATCAATTTATCTTTTTATTATCAGGTCACGTGGCTGTCTGAACTATATGCATAGTCCAGCTTACAGTATAAGCTTTGATTATTATATTATCAACCTTTTGAAGGTTTCAGAGGGGCTGAGGCCATTCCCTGCTCTAAAGCGAACCCAGCCTTCACTGCCACCCCCACTTGTCCTTTTCAATGGCTTCTGCATTGCCTCACTCTCTCATCTAGCCTGTCATCTCCGCTCCTCTTATATTCCCAACCCCTGTTATTTTACCCCCTAATGCCCAGCCTTCCCCTTCCCCACCCCCAAGGTATCTCAGTGGCAGTCTGTCATTCACTCCACTAGACCCGTCATATTTCCTTTCCCATGAGTCTCCTTGGCCTCTCTTGGCAGCGCTGTACTTGCCTGTCACTCTTTTGTCCCGCTGTCTGTGTGCTTTAGACGCTCGAAACTAGAGAACATCAGTGAGCGTTTCTTTTAGATGTGCCATTTAAAGCTCCCTCTGCTGTAATTTGCAACTGCATTGACAAGGCTGTCAAAACCAGCTGGCACCCAAGACGCCAATTTTAAATTAGTTGAAATATGCAAAAGGGAGATTTTCAGGAATGCAATCAAGAATTGAATCCGAATGCAATTATTATGCTTGTCTTCAAGGCTCTGACTGTGCCAGTTAGTTCCATATGAAGATTTCAAAAGGATTTCAAAACCCACAAGGCGACAAGGGAAAAAAATTAGAACTCCCTTGTTTTTAACAAATAAAAGCCCTCTAGAAACCTCTGCCACTAAGGTTTCAATAACGAGTCTAAAACCTGTTGTCAAGCCCATAGAAATGACTTGGTTTTCTATCAAATTCATATGTATTTGCTATTTCTGACCATTTGGGCTGAAGGCAATTATACAATTGGTTGAAAACAAGACTTTTCTTCCCTTAGCAACCTTTGCTATCAGTAAAGAAAAGTAACAAATTTTTGGTTGATAGAAATGTCAGTTTAATTGCCCAGTAATGTCCACAAAGTCAATCTAAAAAGCATTATAACCATGTTTTATCTTTTTTTAGGTCTTTAAAGGTGTCTAAAATGTGTCAAAAAGCCTAACCGTCTTCTAATGTGTCCGTGTCTGGTGGGCTGTTTTTTTTATGAAGTCTATGTATTCCAATCCCCAGAAATCTTCTGAGTCTCTAAATCAATAAACAATTACAGTATACTCACTCTCCTAGAATGATTTATAGCTGTAACTAGGGGAACATGTATGAGCCACGTACATGTGAAGACTCCATGTTTCATGTTGAAACTCATGTTTGTCTATTAAACTATTTTTTTTGTACTTGCCAGTTCTCACTTAAACTGTACAAATATTTTGGCTGTTTCAAACATTTTTGCCCATTTTTACTCTTTCAGTTGGTCAGTAAATGGCCAGTGTGTGTAAACAGCTGTTTGTATAAACTGTGATGTTTACTTTACTTTGGTCAACTCAGCTGCTGTAAATGTTGATCTCTGGCTCGTTTGTTCCTTCTCTCCTTAGTCCCTGCGGCGCTGACTCTCGACCCCATCACCGCACACCAGCGCCTCATCCTGTCTGACGACTGCACCATCGTGGCGTACGGCAACCTGCACCCGCAGCCGCTACAGGACTCGCCTCGGCGCTTCGACGTGGAGGTATCGGTGCTGGGCTCGGAGGCGTTTGGCGCCGGGGTCCACTACTGGGAGGTGATGGTGTCGGAAAAGACCCAGTGGATGATCGGCGTGGCCAACGAGACGGTGTCGCGCAAGGGCAGCATCCAGATCCAACCCAGCCGCGGCTTCTACTGCATAGTCATGCACGACGGCAACCAGTACAGCGCCTGCACCGAACCCTGGACGCGTCTCAACGTCAAGAGCAAGCTGGAGAAGGTGGGCGTCTACCTGGACTACCCCAAGGGCCTGCTGGTCTTCTACAACGCCGATGACATGTCCTGGCTCTACACCTACCGCGAGAAGTTCCCTGCCAAGCTCTACCCATACTTCAGCCCCGGCCAAAGCCACGCCAACGGCAAAAATGTCCAACCTCTCCGCATCAATACCGTCCGCCTATAGACAATCCCCCATTGACAAGGGAGTCAACCTCTGGGGCAGGAGAAAGGAAAGGAAAGAAATAATGATAACATTCAGAATGTGGTGGAGAACTTGGTGTTGCAACCATTCCACTTTCTGCTGAAGACCACTAGATTTATTGATTTAAAGAAAAAAAAAAAAAAATATATATATATACAAATATATAAACCTTACAGGGGGTATCAGAAAAAAAAAAAACAAGTTCTGTCCTTTTGGTTTACTGTTTGATGTGAGACTTTTGGATTTGTGGCTGTATTGTTCTTGGTTGTCTGTGGAATTGTGAGGGTGTGGAAAGGCCTGCTGGTCCGGTGGAGTGATTGTGTGTGAGAGTGTGTAAGTCTAAGACTTAAACACAACCAAGGCACCTGCATTGGTTTATTCAAACTTTCTTAAAGTGATCGTTTGCGATCTTGCCGAGATCCTTTACCAGTAAATCTCCCTCATTTCCAGCGATCTGACAGTATCCACCCACGATGTATAACCATTTGTCGTGTAGCCTAAAGGTTAAAATGCAGAAGATGATTTCTCACGGAAGTAGTCGTCGTAGAAAAAAAAAAAACGTGTCGCCTTTTTACTTTTTTTGTGCAATGGGCTGTGGTGTGTCGGTGTGAACCCTCTAGCACCACTATGCCACCCTCTTGTTTTTATTCGATGTGGTTTGGCGCAGTCTCCTGCCGGTAGCTGCCGACCATTTTATAAGTGCTTTTTTTAAACCCCTCCTCCCCTCCCTGCTTCTGTCAGCACTCAAACAAAAAAAACAACCAAACCCAGATCCCTGGCCATGGGTCTCTCTCCCATTGGTCCAGTCCTTGCTGTAGTGGGCTATATGGTCCTCTTGGCTTTAGCCCTCCTCAGGAGCAGGTTGACGCGTCAGCTGCAGCGGACGCCGCCGCCGCCTTTTATCCCAGCAGCTCAGACAGACGAGATGTCTAGCTCCAGCAGTAATTGTGAATGTCTATGTCAATGTCAGCTGGTCGTGTGTGGCCTTGGGCCTTCTGATAGCTTTTTTGTGTGTTTTGTGTGGGGAGAATAGGGCTGTGTGTGTGTGTGTGTGTGTGCATGCATGCTTTGTTGTCTATTTATGTCTGAATGACAACCGTCTTTGCCATCTTGTCTCATTTGGGTGTATGTGAGTGTCACCTGTGTTTCTTGGCGTGAGTCAGTCCGCATCGAGAAGTCCTCACGCACACAGGCTATGAACCTGCTGCTAAATGCCACAGTGGTGCAACGAAGGTGGTGAACTCTTGCTAGTGTAGTGGTGAACTCTTCTTTGCATTTTTTTTTTAATCTGCATATCAACCATATGCCAGCTGTTCCCTGGAGCTCAGAGTTCTGTGCCGCTGAATCTCATCCCGGCCTGCGTTTCACCACAGCTCAGAGGTCCATTACTCCCCCTTGCGTCTTTAGTGTGGGCTGAAGGGAGCTGGGACTGTTCTCAGTGTCCTGAATGCGCTCTGGAGGGCCATTTGGATGGCGACCGTTTTTTAGAGAAGGCTGAGTCTGGAAAACTGTGTAGAGGTGTTTTTTTTTTTTATCACTATTTGTGTCTGTAAATAGGATGTTTAGTACCCACAATGCAACTTGATTTGGGAAGTGCCCAAAGAACACAGACCTGAGCCACTGGCAGAGTAGATTAAAGTTCCAACATGTGCTTGGAGAACAATGCCCCCCCAAAGCTGTGTTTGAGAGGGTGTGGGGGACGTGTGTGTGTGTGTGTGTGCGTGCGTGTGCGTGTATATTCATAGCTCTACTCTGTTTTCAGATATATTATCTGTGTGTGTGTGTGTATTTTTCCTGAAGGCATGTATGCCACTTCCACAGTGTAAACACTTGGCGCGTTGTTATTCTCCAAGGCTCAATTACCAAGTCATGCCGGGCTCAAGGCCTCCTAGGAGCCGTCTGCAGCTTCAAAGCACCACCGCCCTTGCAGTGTAGAGCACATCCAGATGCATGCATCTCTTTTTGTCCCTCTTCTTCTTTTGCCCTCTTTCTTTTCCTCTCTCTCTCTCTGTCTGTGTCTATCGCTCTTTATCTGTCTATCTGAGTAGGGAAGATGCTTTGGCAAATGGGGGAACGCAGAGCTGTGTGCTGGGCCTTCAGAGAGAAAACACACAGGCAAACCCATGCTCACAGCCACACAAGGCCCGGACTAGTTCCCCGCCACTCCGGCCCTGCCAACGCCAGTAGAAGAAGTCTCTGCATCTTCAGAGATAAAGGTAGCTGCTCAACCCAGAGTCAAGATCAGGTAGAGTGGCATTTGAATAGTTTGACCTTTCAGCAAAAACTGATGGAGACTGGCTACAAACCAAACCAACACAACAGAAGATTAGACACAGACCTGACCAAATGAGCTGCCAACTGGTTGGCCGTGTGTGTGTGTGTGTGTGTGTGTGTGTGTTTGATATGATCTGTTTGTCATGTTGGTGTTGTCCACCATTGACTTTCTAAACTGAATCGGGAGTTGATTTTTGTTTTGGTGGTGGGATATGTCAAATATTAAAGATGATTTATTATTTAGGCTTGATATAGATAAGGATTGTTATTACACTGATGATGATGGTGGTGGTGATGATGATGATGATGATGTGATTGTGTCTTTGACGACCGCTTTGCACCTATCCTTGTACACTCTCTTGTTGGCATCTGCCAGCTAGAGATTTCATGAGAAATGTTTTAATGTATGAATAAATGATGAAACCAACACCTATGATATCAATATTGCATGATCTTTTGGTACCTTTGGCAAAAACGAGATAAAAAAAAAAATGCATGTAGAGAACCTCAAAATGTTTTCACAGTGTGGCTAACAAAATGAGAAGGGGGGGAGATCTAGGTGGGTTGATGGACAACCAATCTATTTTGACCTTTTCAGAACACATCCTAACTAATAGGCACTGCAGGTTTCAGTGTGAGTCTTACTTGTGTAAAAACACGGCAAGGGCAATATAAGTTGTTAAATCGATCCGTCTTGCAAGCGTGTGACTGACTGGCTTAAAATGGCTCTGTTAGTCAACTTGATCCTATAGATTCTTAATCCCACAATTAATGGACAGTTTCTAAGCCATAATCGATTATTCATGACGTGCCCAATCACACATGTACATCCATTTTATGACCAGCTTTTGACACACAGCCTCTGAGGCAGCGTTATCTAACCTCTCCCCTGCTGGCCTTGTCCGCACGCTCTTAATCCCATCCCGCCCGGAAGAGGCGGACACACGTTTCACCTGCCAGCCACTTTCCTCACCCCCCCCCCCCCCCCCCATTCTATGTGATATGTGACAAAGAAGAATTTTTTTTTATTATTTTCTTCATTTTTCTAACCTTAGGCTTTCCAACTTTCACACAACTTTGCCTGTTTCCCTGGTCTCTTTTGCCATCTTTTCCTTTCCTCTGTGTATCCTTTAGCCTCGACATTTCAGGTTATTCGACATCCTCGACCATTAACCAAATAAACCTTATACAACACAGCAAAAGAGTAACACTATGTAAAATACAGAAACAAGAATTTGCATATATTTCTGAAATAATGAATTGGCAACTTTTGCTTGCAGTGGAGAAATTTTGATCAGGAGTTTTTTGACTAAGTAAAGAATTGGAGTAGTTCTGCATAGCTGTTAAAGAACAGAACAAGAGGTGTCAAGGTTCCCATGTGATCACAAATCTGTTGTATCGCTTTGCGGATGTCAGGAGTGAGGTATGTAAGCATGAAGGAGTTGGGTGTGTGTTGAAATAGAATGTAAAAGTTGAGGCATCCTTGTCACTTTTGAAGGTGCAGTTGAAATGCAATAGTACAGACCTGTGGCATTGCACACACACACACAATCACCCCTTTCTCTCACATACTCACACACACACACACACACTCACTCACTCACCCCAACAAAGACATTGTATCCTCTTTCATAAAAACTCTCACCAAGGGACGTTTTCCTTCTTCCCTCATTTTCCCATCTTCTTATGACAGATTAAGTCCTGTTGAGTTTTTTTTTTTTTTTGTTATTGTTCCTTTGTTTTATGGCTTCTTTCTCCTCCTTGACAGGGGGTGTCCCTGGAGGGCTTCTAGTACGCATGCATGTTACACAGAAAGCAAATACCACTAGCAGATGCTCTTTGCACAAACATCCTTGGGCTCTGGATGGCATTCCCGCATGCACAATGGAAGAGAAGGGGCCCGCGGGGGCCGAATTTAAGACCCATTTTCTTCCCTATTCTCAACCTGCTCATTTTAGCGTAGTCTCATTACATACGCGTCTACCATCTGGGCTTGTGGTGTTCTTCTACTTGTTACTACTTTAGATGCGCTCAGGATTTGATGAATAGGCCCCATTGTTTCTAGGACATTCCTTCATTCCTATTTTCTTCCTTGTCATGCCAGTCAACCCTGCCTATTTTTAAGATTAATTGTGCTGATGTTCTGATGAAGAACACCTTTCCCAGCTTCTGTGCAGGAATGATACGAAGGCCTAGGTTCGGAGTCAGTTGATGTCAAGAAGCTGCACAATTTTTAAATTGCTTCTCCCCAAACTTATTCATTTAGTAGAATAATGAATCTGCCAAAGACAAAATGTTAACAAGGGAAAAAAACAGACATGTTGTTTCTAGTCAGGACAGGAGGAATGCAAATGCTTCAGTCTATTTTGTTTTTTTTAGGGTTGTACTCTTCCTGCTAATCTACCTGTCTGCCATTTGGCAAGTAGACCGAGTCCTCGGTGTTGCAACCGTCTGTTAACACACTTCATTTACATTACCTGAACTCTCTGACTGGATGACTGCATGCATTTCCATTAGCTTGCCCGCCCTACATTTAGTGCGATTTAGTGTGGTTCGATGGAATTTTGCAGACGCATGTGCCAGAGCAAGTCTGAGCACTTCCAATCCATCTCCTGTAATCTTGATGCCCTCTGGCAGTCTCCAACAACTGCAAGGAATCTGACCTGTGAGGAAACCAGCTTGTATGTCAACGTAGAGCCCCCTTTCCCACTCCCACCCCATGCTTCACACACACACACACACACACACACACACACACACACCCTTCAGTCAGAATCTATTGTCTAAAAGAGACTCTTCATGTTTGCCTCCCCGGCTCTTGTTTCAATATATGTGAGTTACCACATTCTTAGTGGACTGCCAGAGTAGATAGATGTCGCCCTCTGGTGGTCTCAGTCTACATTTCAACCCAAACCAAATACCAACCTGAGGCTTTGGAGGAGTTTAAACATGCTCACATAACTTTCAACAGTGCACATAGTTGCATGGGTAGCAACTATTTTTTTTTTTTCAACTTGTGAGAACATGGCTGTGTGCTTTCCCCTTTATCTGATGCCCTTTGGAGGTTTTGCGACTGTTGGGTATGATACCCTGGAACCCATATTTTAAGTGACATTGTGACATTATCAGCACATACTCCTCCACACTGGTCGGATCACAACTAGCATTTCATGGTTTGTTTCTTTGTTTTTCGTTCTTCCCCTCTCTTTGTTTGGCCACCATTAATGCCAGCGATTATCTCTCTGCTGTGCAGCCATGCAGAGATGTCCCCTCTGGCTCACCCAACAGAAAAACATACTTTAGCTGGTTGCCGTTAAAAATAATAATAATAATAATACATTTTATATATATATATATATACTTGATTTCAATTATGGAACCCAAACATCTTACTGAAACTTATTCATGACCTTTTTTAAACATCAGTACACGCTCTCTCTCTCTTTCTCTCTTTCCCACTCACTCTCACACACACACACACAGCTCTCTGTAAACACACATTTATACTGCATTTTACACTGTGATCCAGTAATCTCTATACAGGTAATGCTGACCTTATATACAGTACAGTACTCATTCAAAACACACCAAGATACACACACGTTCACGACCCCATAAACTCTGTCCCTGTTGACTCAGTGTGTTTGTCGTGGAACTGGATCTTCCAGAGGACTTTCAGCCCAAAAAAAACAAGAGTTTCGGTGTGTTGGATGACTAAGACACTAAAGCCCAAAAGCACAGGGAAGAGGCAGACAAAGATCCCCCACACAAGTGCTGCTATCAGCAGGCTGGGGGATCTCCCAGGGAAAGCCCACCTCTGGCTGCAGCACCTAAGGCACAGCAGCTGCTCCTGTGGATCCACCCACACGCCAGCGCAGTCTGACTGTGGCCACGTCCACGCAGAACACTCATTCTGTGCCCTGCCTTTGTCCTCTCGCAGAGCATGCAGTCTAGATGCTGGAGGTTGTTTGCCTTGCATTTGCCTAATCGGCCTCTCGGCTTCAGCCACAGACCTGCACCTGTCGGGTACGGACATAAGGCCGGGAGATGACGGGCAACACTTTCCATGAGGACGGAGGGCTTGATGACGCTCATCCCTACGAGGCGTGCCCGTGTCAAAAACATGGCTCTTAACGGCTGTTGTTTCCGTGTCAACAGTGAGGCTTTGTGTCCAGACGCCACCTGAGGGTTTGACAGTTGTGCAGAGAGATGCTTGTGTTTGCATATGCACTCGGACACCCGCATTGGACATGTGATCCTGATCCCTCTCCAAGGCCATGCCAGGTGTTGCCGTTTTCCCATGGGGACACATGTTGTGGGGGATTTCCTTGCCCTCCCCAAGGGAAGATTTGGCCCTCTCCGGGCAACCTTGCTCGCAGTCGGGCCTGAGGCTGATGAGACGCAGGCACGCATAGTGGCCCAGGAGAAGGAGGGCAGCGAGGAAGCCCCAGCAGGGCTCGCTAAGGTCTGCCCAGGCCACACAGAGCAGGCTGGGGAGACAGCGCCAGAGAGAGAGCCCAGTACTTCTGCCTCTACCACCACCGGCGGCGTATCTCTCCACGCAAACCTCCACCGTGGGCATGTGCTGGGCCCAGCGGCGTTCGGCACGCAGCCCAGAGATGCACCACGCCAGCAGGCAGCTCAGGACACACGCTGAGTGAGCCAGAGAGGCTGCGGAGAAAGTGTGCTCCCCACGCTCCTTTGCTCTTTCATGAGAGGCCTCTCCACTCTCTGCCTTGCGTGGTTCAGAGCACAGAGGAACACAGCACTCATCTCCCCTCGTCTGTGCACCCCTCCCTTCAGGGCCCTCTGCGTCCGTCCCACCAAGGTGGGGCCAGCGGAGAAGGAAAGCCATCTCCACCGCCATCAGAGGGACGGTGAGCAGAATCACGTCCCCGTAGGTGTGAGTGAGGAAGAGGAGGAAACGGAGAGTGATGATGTCGCCAGAGACAGGAAAGACCACTTGCCAAGAGTCCGCCAACAGAATGAATGCCAGGAACACTGCAACACAACATAAATTGCAGCCTCATGCCTCACGCATAAAACACACAAAAAACAATACTATTTAATCTTGCCACTATTTGAGCTATCCTTTGTATCAGGCTATTCTCAGTTAGGTAGGCCTACTCATCTTATACAATCCTGCCATTTTTAAATGAATTTGGGGGGCAGAGAATCATATGAAGGGTGGATAAATGCAGGTGTTATTCCCCCGAGCCATCCAGGATAACCAATTTTACCAAAGAGGCTCAGGACATTGTTGGACTAAAGAGTTGAAGTTAAAAAAATGTTGCATCCAAACTTCACCTTAAAGCCTTTTAGAATAAAAAAATAACAGGCAAAAAGTACAGGCTGCAGGCCTCCCTGTGGACCGCCTTCTTTTTCTTTCTGTCTACAATCTGCTTTTCACTGATGACTTGTTCATGAGTTTTGTGACAGAGATACTCTGGAGAGTTATATTTTGGCCCCTTGCAACTGGCTTTTTTGTTTGTGGATACGTATGTACAGTACCTCTCTGTCTCCCTCTTTCTCTCTCTCTCTCACACACACACACACACACCTGCCTGTATGTAAAGAGCTAATAATAGTAAGAGGTAGCTGAGCTGAGCTCTGGTCTGGTCTGCTCTGAGATACGCGCACAGAGATAACACTGGGAGGCAAGGGGCTGCTCACGCGTGATAGCGAGGTCGGTGAAGAGCAGGAGAAGGCTGCAGCACAACCCCACTGAGCTCAGGGATCCTCCTCGAGCTGCTCGGACGCCGGCAACGCTAAGACCCAGTTTGCACACACATATGACGAGAGAACCCTCCAGCAGTCCCGCCATCACAACACCTGTGAATCAGACAAAACACAACAGAACACAACAGTGTGAAGCGTTGCTATAACCGGATATGAATGTGAAGAGGTTCCTACAGGCCTGTTTGGTTTCCAAGCTGCTCTCTGTTCGCGCACCAGAAGGTTGGGCCGCTCATGGCATAAATGTCCCTGTAACGATTGTATAGTTCACAGCAGATGAATGTCATCTGTATTACTGACTGTAACAAGTTGATGATCTTAGAACAGTTGATAAACATGTGTTTTATGGATATTTGTACAGGTGTTACAGGGATAAATTTGCAGTAAAAGGCAGACTTGGCAGACTCATGCCATCATTAACACATGGGCAAATATTGACAAATACACAGCTTGCATGGAAAATGGTTTAAAATGGCACAATGCAATTTCAGTTGGAGCCTTCAAGTTACCTAACCAATACACATTTTTACCATTTTTCCCAGCACAGCATGACCCCATGCAGACCTGTAGAGCAAGTCAGAAACGCTTACAGTGCGAATGCATAGATCACCACGTCCATGTTTGTCCACTCCTCAGAATAAAAGACCTATGTTCTTGCAGTGATAAACATGACATAACACTAGGGTTTCAAACCAGTACAAACCATGTCCCAGATGACGGTTTGAAGTTCGGTCACAATTCCAGAACTAAAGTTTTGCAAGCAAACACGCCAGCCCTTCACGGATATGCTGCACTGCATGGCTGAAGGTTTCAGAACATTGTAAGCACCATGTGTACTGCACCAGGTAAGGCTGGGAGCTGAGAGGAAGGCAGAGGAGAAAGAAAGAAAGGAAGAAGCAGAGAACTTGGTGCCTTACCTGTGGTCCCACGTGCCAGAGTTTTGCTTTGAGGTGCTACTAGAGCTGAACGCCTTTTGCTCCTTTTCCTGCCTCACTCACCACCCCCAAAAACCTCCCACTCTGGGACATGTCCAAACCAAATGCTCTCTCCTCACCTGTGTGTGTGTGTGTGTGTTTGTGTGTGTAGATCAGCACGTGTCTAACAGGAGGGTGTGCCTTCTGTATTTGCTTAGGATCTCACATACACACAAACCGGTCTAACTGCTTCTTTTTTTCATGGAGAAACCAGCATTGTCATGGCTGCATTTTTTCTTTCTAAATTTATTTTTCCCTCATTCATTGCTAATATTCCTCACTCTATGTGAGAGTGGCATTTGTTTTATTCATATTTAACTCTCTTTTACAAATGTTATGAAAAGGCATTATTTTGAGGAAAGGTGAGCGGTCTAACCAGGGACCCTTGCATGGACTTGAATTGTAAATGGCCTTAACCTAGAAATAGCCTTGCCCTATTTCTCCTATTTATTTACTGTCTTTCTCAGACGACAGCATTCAAAAACTACAAAATGGAAAAACTACTTCTTATACAAATTAATCTTACAGAACTTCAGCAATTTATTACAACTGGCAACCTTATAACATTTTTATAAAGAAGTAGTAGGGGTAGCTTAATTAAAAAATATATGTCTGTCTGTCTGGGACATCACTAATGCATGTGATGGCAAAGACAAGTGTAAAAGTATGTATATTTAAGTTTTGATATTCATTCCTGCACATTACCTTGCCTAATCCTATGGGATACCATTATTGTAGAAAAAATGCAGGTATTATAAAGATAACATAACCATGTCTGATGAAACAAACGAAGTCACTCCGAAAATAAAAAGCTTTCTACAATACTGACACTACTATGCACTAGACGAGGACACGGAAGGTGCTTCTAGCTTAGCCTACTATAGAGGAAAAGGCATAACGGTAGGCCTATCTTCTTTCACTTGCTGCCCTCCAGTGGCACTTTTTGAATAGTGCCGAAACACCCTCCTCTGGCCAGATGTGCTTTTAAGTGATGCTGATGGTAGCCCGTTAGAAAAAAATAATATAAAAGACATAAATATAAAAGACATCCATTTGTGTAATTGATATTAGAAATAGGTGATTCAACAATTTGTCAAAGCCACTTAATTCAATTTTTTCAACTAGCCTCTATAGGCTACCGACCGAAATCCTACTTGCCCATTGGCCTAGTTTATCCAGAAAAAGATTTCCGCTTTCATGGAGGACTATTTTCTTCTTTTAATTTTAAAGTTCTAGACAACAGGAATCATGCCAAAAATGGTAGTGATGCCATGGCAGTGTCACAGAGCGAAACATTTATTGTCTCCATGCATTGTTTTATAGCCGACTGTAGTCACTGCAGCGTTATCCGGCTATAGGCTACCAAACCACGTCGATATGTGATGGACAATGTGGTTTCGAGCGAATTGCTGTTGACTGTACACCTCTGCTTTACAGTTCCAACAGCCTGGTTTGTATTATTTTTAGTTTTTAGCTAGATATTTTCAGAACACTCTCATGATACACGCTATTTGCCTGCAGCACCCAGAAGTGAACAGTAGGCGACCCGGAAGGTCTGAACTCCGACTGAAAGCAGGCAGAAAGATCATCCTAACCTTTTTATAAAATATCAAAATCTGCCCTCGAGTTGTTGGGTACGTATGGACTTCTTTGTTTCTTCTCTTATCTGCTATTTTAATTGGCCGTGCAGACCGTTTCGTTATTTCCTTGTGGTAGTCTCTTAATACACTCGCCAAAAAGTTCGAATAAAAAAATCTAAAGCGCATGTTTCGAAAAGATTGCATTTTAAAGGGAATTATAACAAAATCGTGCAACATGTAACATATCCAGAGGAGCGACAGATTCGCCTGTTATCACAGCTGGAATTTGCAACGCGACGTAACCTATCTTGCCTATTGCAATGCCATTTTGCAAGGCATGATTGTTGTAGGAAGTGTCTGGTTTTTTTTCTCTCCTCCGAGCCGGGCTATTCAAACCTGCAAATCTAAGTAAACAATCATTCGAGCACTTAATGCAAATAAACGGGTGGCATATTTTCATGGGTTATGACTGACTCATTTTCGTTTGATATTTTGTCTGCAAATTTGGGGTCTGCAGAATATGGCGTCCTGTCCTTATAAAAATAAGACGGGCTGCCATTTTTGTTTTCCTTTTGTCTGAAATTTTTAATAAAACTGTCTGAGAATGTGGGAGAGGCTACAGCGGGTAGCGATGGAGCCGAGTTTGTTAGACGTCTGAATGTTGGTGTCTGACTATCCCAAATCTTTATTAAAAGGGGAAAATTGGAAATAATCTCCGTGATGCAGATAGAGCAAAAGCTGAAAAGTTAAGTAACTTTTATCAGTTTTGGGGAATGCATCGATTCGATTGCCTACGTCGACAGTGTGTGAACATTGCAATGTGTTTTGAAAATATTTTAAATGTAATTGGTTTCGTTCTGCTACATAATTGTAGTTCGATTCGTGAAGTTTAAATTTTCAGATAAACAAATGTGAACGCTACAGCGCTGTTCTCTTGGTCCAACTGGCTATAACTGCAATATTATAGATTGAGGTAAAATACAGGATTGTTTCGTCAGGCCATTTTGATAATCGCGCTGCAGAATTTTTTTTGGGGAGATGTTATTTGGGTGATCTAGCCTACATAGCAGCCGAATGCAGGTATTACCTCAGTTCTACGAATGGCCAGATTTGGGGAGGCTACAGTTTCATGAAAATGTCCAGTCACTTCCATTTGGACGCTATGTTCAGTCGGAGTTGTTTCGTGCTGGGCATCCTGAAGCGGTCTAAAATCTCAAGTAGCTTCCCACAACACACCGCGCGCTGATCACTTTGTAATCCATTAATCTTGTTCATTGACATTGTAATTGGCGCACTCCTGCCTGATCCGAAAGATGTATCTGTGTACTATTACATTGTAGCCTTGTGCTACTGTTCTGTAGCTACGTATTTAGATAAGTGGATTACCCATACCTGCTACATAGCCTACTGTAAATGACAGCTTGAAAGTGTATTGGCCAAATATATTTACAACATGATGGCACGTTGACTGCAATTTTAAAACCAAATCAACTGATCATATTAGAGTAGCCTAGCCTACTACCATTGTAAAATACCAGAGGAAAAGCCCCTGACTGTATGTTTACACAGCTGCACAGCATTATCAACACAGGGCATGGTTTAGTTTTAAAGCTAGTTTAATCCTTGAATGTGATAGAAAATAATTTTAAACATCATTGGACTTTAGTTTTGCTGAATAGAACAACAATACATTTATGCATATGCAGGAAGAACATTGCTGAATCTTTGTACATTGGATTTTTAAATTCATTTTGCACTGTTCTTAGTTTTTCTCTGTGTTCATTTCCACAGTTCTAATCTTTTAGAAATCTATGTTATTTCTAAGTCTGACTACTTTTTCAAAGATTGGTCATGCATAATGAATTCCTTTCTATGACATTGTGCATTGCATGTTTTGGCAGCATTCACTGTTCTGAAGGTTCCAAAGTCTGTTTGAATAGTGGGGCTGCATAGCACAGTTCATTTGCATCAGCCAAAAAAAATAAAGATGATATGTCCCGGCCTATGAACCTAAAACCCACAAAATATTTCCCTAATGATGCCATAGGGTGTAGATTTCACTTCCCGGAGGTAGTGTGGATTTTTTATGGAGTAGAACAAGACAAAACCTTCATTTAATATCATGAGCTTGATTGTGTATCCTGATTCTCATTTATTTTCATTCCTTAAAGCATTTTTGCATACATCAGGCCTGTGTATCAACACTTCTGTCTCCAAACATAGCATTTAATAATGGGTGCATTGATCTTTTTGTGGCTGTAATTCAGATTTTTCCCTTTGTCTGGTTCTTTTTTTAGTTCATTTGTGTGCCATTAGTTCTATATGTGATTGGACTATATTGGCCTTTGTTGGTTTTGATACCAGTTACCAGTTTGATATCAGTTATCTAGACATTTAGCAATAGCCTACTTATATGATAAAGTATGAAAAGCAATGATTAGCAATTTGCAAACATGTAGATGTAACAATACAAGCACCTGCTTGCTTATGGTAAAGGTGTTGGTGCTCCTAGCGCCCCCAACAGTAGTTTATTTAACATTACATGCAAACCTGCAGGAAAAAACCCAGCAAATTTGTTAAGTGCTCTTTGATGTTTTATAGACATTTCCATCTTAGGCTATAAATGTTGGCTATTAATTTGGGCTTTCCCATCAAACAACTTCAAAACATTTACCATTCTTTCTCAGGGAGGGAGGTGTATCTTTTTGTCTATTCTGTTTGGTTAAAGGGATAGTTCGGTTTTTAACACATTGAGCCCCTTTCACAGGTTGTCTAAAATGAAATAAAGTGGTTGACACCAAAATCTTGACGATTGCTCCTGTCTCGGCTATTTGGGAAATATAGAATTGCCTCTGCCTGCCTTTAAAATGGCTAGCAATGGGCATGTGTTGTTTCTATCCTTAAAACTGGTTTTAAAAAAGTGCTACTCATGGAGTGATTAGTGGCGTTTGCTGATGTTCCAACCCAAGTATCGTAGCAAAATACAGTTTCTGTCATGTTTTATTTGCCCTTTTGTAAGTCCCATAGGGATCTATTTGCTCCTTCATATAAACAAAGTGCCAAATAAAACATGACGGAAGCTTTATTTCACTTCAATACATGTTTTGGAACATCATTGAGCACCACTAACCACTTGGTGAGTAGCACTTTTTTAAAACCAGTGTTTTAAGGATGGAAACAACACATGCCCATTGCTAGCCATTTTAAAGGCAGCCAGAGGCGATTCTACATTTCCCAAATAGCCGAGACAGAAGCAATCGTCAAAATTGGGGGGGGGGCTTGAAGGTGCGGCGGGCCGCCGCTGTCAAATGTACATAGGGGAAACCCTGTGCTATATGGTGAATGACCATATAGAATGAATTCGACCTGTGGTCCTTTGCCTATACTGCCCCATCTCTCTCTCCCAATCATTTCCTGTCTGTCTCTCCACTATCTGAATAAAAGGCAAAAGGCCCCAAAAAAAATCTTAAAAAAAAAAAAAAAAAAAAAAAGAAAGTGGAATAAGGCATACTGTCAGAAAAAAAAATCATTTAATTTACAATGTTTACAATGTTACAAATGGGTTTACAATATTACATACTATATATTCATTTTAATATTTTAATATTCAATCTAGGTATTTTTCGTTCATCTCACTTATAAATTGTGGACCCACCTCTTTGAAAACTAGAGTGGGGTGACACCAATAATGTTACCTTGTTTGTTTCTGTCCTCAAATATTTTTTATTTCCTATGCAAAAATGAACAGCTGAATTGAGCAAATTTATTAATCACTTTGCAACAGAAGATACCTACCACCATGCAACAAGCGTAAACTGGAGTGTAATGCTCATTTTAGTGGAAAACAAGGGGCTCTAGATCATTTCTCGTTAGAAAGATTTTATTTAGAGGCATTTACAGGCTAGGTCTGTGTTTATGGAAAATTAATCAAGAGTGGTCTGTGACCAACATGGGGTTTAATTAGTTTCCTAAGGTTATTAATGAGTCTGCATGGGAGTTCCGGTAACACTTTACTTTAAGCCTGACATTTTATCCACTAATATATACCTAATTAATGACTGTATTAGTGACTGGTAAGACCTGTATTAAAGCCACATTACTCATCTTTTTCAGATGATCATCTGACATGTATTTACAAATTTCTTGTTCATGATAAATTATGCCTTGATACAATCTTAATGAGGACCTACTTAAAAGTACTACATGTCAAAAGATAATGTGCATAACCTCTTAGTACAGTATTCATTAAATCCTAAATGGATAGGGAACAATTGTAGAAGGTCTGTTTTGACCATGGGTTGCTGATGGTACTTTAATCATCGTCATGGACACCTGCCTGCTCAGAGTAAAGGTGTTGTTGCCAGCTGCCACCAACAATAGTTTATTCAGCATTGCAAACTTATAAAAAAGGCAAGTATACTTAAACCGATTAAATTTTCTACACTACAGGTTTAAATTTAAATGCATTATGAATCTATAGATCACCCATTTAGATGGTCAAGAGATAATCAAATGGGACAATGAGTCTTGACACCAAGAGCTGCTTGCCTTTAGTGATATACCCACAGTGCACTGGGGTTGGTTTGAACAACTCTTTAATGATTGACCAGTGAAGGGGAAGACTAAACAAGGCCTCATGGGCTTTCTTTAGCCCCTGTGGGATATGGTGACTCAGAAATCTCTCTTTGAAGAATCCCCCCCCCCCCCCCTCCCACACACACACACACACCACTCCTTTTAAGAAGTGTCTTTCTTCGATTTGTGTTCCTTCAACTTCTTAAAAGCTAAAAAGAAAAAACAAGACAGCCTGAAAACACTGGCCTTCTTTTTATTTGAAAATATTCAAGTATGACAGACAGACTATTTCTGATCATCTTGCTAAAGTAAACTAGTTTAGAAGGTTAATTCCTCTCAAGAACAAATTATTCTTATTAATGAAACACAAAAACAAAAATACTGACTGACATGTCGTAAAATAAAATATAAAAATGAAAATAAAAATAAAATCTGAATAACTCTGCAACTCACTGCATGTCATTTCTTACATTAGATGTTTTCAATATTTGAATTCATGTCATATTTTCTGCATATGATATGATTTTTTCCTGATCATTGTGGCTAAATTTAACCCTGTATTGGGAAAATATTGTTGTGAACCAAGGATCAAGACTAAATGTTTTCCTATTAAATCCGAGAATGGACAATCTTCAGCTTCTGCTGGTGTGGAATATGTTTTTAAAACCTGGAGTCATGTCCTCTTTTGTGCGCAAGATGACATATTTTTCCTACATGGTCATATTTACAGTTATATTTTTTAGAATGTTGCAGATTGTTGTAGACCAGGGAAGCTTATTTATATTTATAGTCAGGTAGGGTATTCCAGTATCAGCAATACATTAGATCATATTTTATTCATTCACTCTCTCTAAAAAGATAAAATAAAAAAGCATGGCACACAGCGCTGAGTACACTCAGTCATGGCACACTCAAATGTAACTGAGTACAAAATTCATTGGTCTCTCATGTGTTTCTTTTAGGAATGGCGGAGCCTCGATTTAATAACCCTTATTTCTGGCCTCCACCTCCCGCCATGCCAGGGCAGGTAAGCTCATCGACACTGTGTGCTCTCTTTTACCTTCTCAATAGCCAGTCAGGCAAAGCACCCTGTGTCTGACTGGGATGTTACTCAGACCACTCTTGTTGAGCACCAAAAGCACATTTTTTAATAGCAGTTGGAGAGAGAACCAAACTGTGAGGCTTTTTTTAAGGGTGGTAATAAGAAAGATTTGCTGGTACTGAAATATAAATGCTTTGTCTTCATTGTTGTCACACACACTGTTTCAGCAAGCTTGTTAAAATAATGAATAAAATGTGCTAATATACACACGGATAGTATAAATACATTTCTTGCCCTGTCTGAATACTGTGTCAAAAGTTCATTGTGTCTTACTCACCAACTAGAGTGGTCATGGAGAAATAACTCTGACACACTTAAGTCCCAGAAAGGAAACCAGTGCAGAGTAACAAGGCTGCGTTCAGACTGCAGGTGAATCTGATTCAAATCGGATTCCTTCTCATATCCGATTTTTTACTGGGCCACATTACTGACCGATCTGACAGGTTGCTGCAGCAACGAGCGGAAGCGTCATCCAGCGCGTGTATTGTCAGACGTCATATAATTGCGACAAGCTGAGCAGACCGTCGAAACCCTCTTTCCCTCAGAGTGTGCAAAATACTTTCAAAAATGGTGTTATTTCGATACATCCCCTCTAGCTTTGCTTGGACAGACCCATTTCCCCAAAGATTTATGAGCCTTGGACAGAGGAAGAAACTACATCTTCCTCCATGCTCGTAATGTAGCACCACAACTCGAAATAGGCGGGCTGTTTGACTGGGAGCTGTTCAGACATCTCCCCAAATACGATATGAATGCTATATGAAACTACCTCCCGGAGGTGGTTGGGATCCGTTTTTGCAAAAATTGGATTTCATGTGGTATGTTACTGTTCAGACTACAAAAACGCCATCCAGTTCCAATCTGGATGCGCTAAAAATCTGATTTTGGCTGGCAGTCTGAACGCGGACCTGTATGGCAGACTTTTATTGCCATTGGTGAAGTCAAAACACAGTCTTGCAATCATCCAGCCTAAGCTTCTGTTGACCTGATGTACTCTGGGTTGACAGTATGTTCTAGATCATAATTTGGCTTTATTGGGCATTGCAAATAAGAGTGTGATACCATTATCATTTCAATAACCTTGGTTACAGCATTGCAGTGATTCAAAGAAATGTGCCATGTATGTCGATCATGTTGCTCCATACTGGTTCTTGTAAATAATAATGGTTGGGCGGTGGTGGCTCAGGTGGTAGAGGAGCCGTTCGGTGACCGCAAGGTTGCAGGTTTGAGCCCCACTCTACCTGACACCGTCGAAGTGTCCTTGAGCAAGACATTGAACCCCAAATTGCTCCTGTTGGGAGGCTGGAGCCTTGCATGGTAATCCCCTCCACTGGTGTGTGACTGTGTGTGAATGGGTGTGTGATTGGGTGAATGCCATAAGCAGGCGGCCTCTGGCTCTCCTGACCGTGCGCTTCACTGTGGGATAGCTAGAAACGTAATTTCGATTCCTCTGTATGTCCAGTATATGTAGAGAAATTGACTATAAAGTGACTTCACTAGTGTGCGCTACAGAAAAACTCAACATTTCATCTTTCAAATGCTGCCTGCATTTTTTTTAGTAGTTTGCATAGTTTTTAAGTCATCTGTCAGGATATTTTCATTTAAAAAAATGATTTGATGTTGGCATTTCAACTCTTATCTGGATCTTCTCTGGTTTTTGAGGTTATTTAGAGGGATTCTATGTAGCAGTCATGTCAAAATTGTAGAATAGACAACATTTGTCAAATAAAAAACATTGGTGTAGAAGTAAGTTGTAACTAGTCTTAATATGTGTATATATTTGAAATCATTCTTAGGCCGCTCTTTGAAGCATCCTTTTTTAGGTTTCATGATGTAACTGAATTAGCTTCTAAAGCATTATTTAGGAATTAATTTCCACTAATGAAATCTTCTGCATTTCTATCGTAGCAAAACACAAAACTGTATTTTGTGCAAATCCAGCAGGGCTGGTTGGCATAAAATGTTAATATAACAGTAAAGCAAATAAGACAAATTATTTAATACTTTGGCCTCAAGCATAGCAATTAGATTTAAGATCCTTTTCAGCAGAAAGGAAGTGTGATACAATTGATCATAGTCACAATCATTATCATAATGGTAATGCACCCCATAGATTATGTATATTATATTCTGAATAGGTAACATAAGACCTTTACCCCTCCTTCTGCCTAGTGCACAGGGTAGAGCCATTCTTTTCACAGCAAGAGCACACAGAGATATCAAATCATATTGACATTAGTGTCAAATTATGTAAAATTGGTGTATTTCTTCCATCTTGGTTTCTACCACAACAATTACAGATTTTTATCACAGACATCCAGGCATTTCAGTACAAATGTTTTATGTTTATATATTTTTTTTTATCTAAATGTACTTGCACTGTGTGTCCACTGGATGGGGCTCAAGTATAGATAGCTAACTTGTGTTTAGCTCTAGGCTTCTGTTTTCTCTTGTCATTGTGTGTATGCTAACTTGGCAGCTGGACAACCTGGTACTCATCAACAAGATCAAAGAGCAGCTGATGGCGGAGAAGACCAGACCTCCACACCTGCCACCCACCACGGGCAACTCCCAGCAGTCTTTGCTGGTGCCCCCGACGTCCACAGAAGGTGGGCAGCACGCAATGACAGTGCCCAAACTTCAGCAGATGCCTGGTCTTCATACCCACAGTCCCTCACAGCCAGATGTGGCACTTCACGCCAGACCAGCGTCTAGCACTGTGGCAGGTACTATTATAACAATTCAGCCCTGGCTTTTCAGGAGTAATTGTTACTGTTTAATCAAAGGCACTGTAAATACTGTGGTAGAAAATAAAGTACGCCAAAACAAATGAACAAACATTATTAAACAGAAAATACACTTCAGTGTATTACTACAAATGAAACAAAGTATGGGGTCTCTTAACCAGTCCATTCCAAAATCAGTAATACTGCTTTACTCAGTCAGAGATCTCAGTCAGAGTAAATAATATGCAAAGTCTCTTTGAAACATAGACTATGTAAAAAAAAATCCTAAATGGTTGTCTTGTTCTCTGGCTCCCTGTAAGCTTCCTGTTTCCTTTTCACAATGTCAGCGCTCGCCTAAACGTCTCACTTCCTATCAGGGCTTGAAAAGGTTATCAGTCAAGGAGTTACAGTTGCATGATATACAAATGAGACAAGTGAAGTGCAGTGAAACAAATGCCACCCTTTCCAGATTTGATATTTTCAGTGTGGATTTTACATAGGACCATACTCAGAACACTTCACAGTTTCACAACTTGTATTTTTGTGTTTGTGTTTGTATTTTTATGCAAGTATTCTAAAATCCTAAGCTGTGGTGGCGTCACATTATTAACATATACACGCAGAGACACAGAGAACCCAGCTGAACATATAGCTGTGACTGTTGACAGTGAATCTCATCTTTATGTGAATACACTTTTTGGTTAGTTGCTTCTGATCATGTCAAGTCATAATTATACACATTTTACACTGTATAATCCCCCCCATGGATAATACTTCTTTAGTGTAGGACAGTTGTCCTTTTGTAGGGTTGGGCGGGGGTTTACTTGGTTGCTCAAACAGTCCTCTTCCCACTTCAGTCTGAAAAGGTGCCTGTGTGCAATATCCACCATTGGTTGAGAAACAACTGATCAGGGGAATCAGGCAACTTGGCAAATCAAAGTCAGTGTTAATGATATCTGTTGAAGAAAGTGTGGATATAAATGCCTTGTTGAGGTGAAAGGACAGAAGAAAAATGGGCAGACTGGTTTAAGATTATAGAAAGGCAACTGTAACTCCAATAACCACTTGTCACAACCAAGGAATGCACCATGCCATCTCTGAACGCACAACACATTGAATTTTAAAGAAGAAGGGCTACAGCTGCAGAGGACCACACCGGGTACCACTCCTGTCAAAGAAGAATAGGAAACTGCCACTAGCGTTAGCACTGGCTGACCAAAATTAGACAATAGAAGAATTGATTGAATAGAATCGAATAGAAATGTTACCTGGTCTGGATGAGTCTTGATTTCAGCTGCGACATCCAGATGGCTGGGTCAGATTTTGGCGTAAACAACTTGGGAGCGTGGATCCATCTTTCCTTGTATCAATGGTTCAGATTGGTGGTTGTGTACCACTGTGTAAGCCAGTTGAGGCTTGTAGTTGTGTCCATGTCGCACAGACACAAATCTGGTTAGCCTATTGGGGGTTTTCGTAGGGTAATGATTTTCATAAACAAATGTGCTGTTGTTTGCTTAACAAATAATGAAGGCTGTCATAGATTTTGGCACCTGGCCCATATACCTGCTATAGCACAGACTGGGAGTCCAGTGCGTTAGAGAGTGAGCTAAAACTCTGGGGTCTAGTTTTGCTCGGTGGACCAGGTGCTTGCCACCACACCTGCAGTTAGTGTTTTCTGTTGTAACCATAGACTGTATATAAAAACGATTTTAACAACAACCCTACGGAGCACCAAGCAAAGGAATTCTGAGGAAAAAAAATTAAAATGATATGGATAAAGTAGGCCTACAGCAACCTTAGTATAGCTGCCTAGAAATACAATACTGTAGGCTACACATTGGTGTTTAAACAATATAGAGTACTAGTGGGACCTGATATAAAACTGCAGTACTGTAAGCGGTATTACCTGTTAAACCCGTTTAAACAGTTTTTGAAACTGATATCTCCCCTTCTTCCTTTTGTGTAAATGGTTGGGCGATATACCGGTATACGTGAGTCACCGGTAGAAATTTGTCAACCGATAGAAATGTATGGTCTACCGTCTTTATCGCGATTGAGATCATGAGACGTTGCACGTGTAACAATAAATGTTCCCTATTTTCTTTTTTAATGCTAAGATAGCTAACTGCAAAATATAGTCTCGTTCTTAGCCTACATAATGTCATAGACTGTGCATAACATCCCATATTGTAGCCTAGCATGACTGAATATATCACTGAAAAACCCATACTGCCGTGCTGAGCATCATGTTTTGGAGTCACACATTTAATGCTACATCTGTCATAAAAGGACATTACCTGCTGTACGCGAACATCACCTCTGTTGAGTTTGAGTTTTCCTTGTCGGGTCTGCTTTACTAACTGTGAGATAGCTGTCAATATATTCGTGTCCATATATTTGACACACGTGCGTATTTGTCTGTAGTTGTGCATAAAATAAATATTTGTGAGTTCTCGAATGAGTTCAGTCGTGCATAAAATCAAGTGTGTATGTTATCGGTCAGTGTACTTTTTCGTTCATTCATTATTGGATTTTGGATGTCACATGGAAGATGAAAAAAGAATTTCATTTTTACAGTTGCCATGACTTGTTAAATAAAGCCAAAGGCGTGTTTTTGTCTTTTACTAAATGAAAATTAAATATAAAAAAAACTGCTGTTTTAAATTAGGCTGATTGTCTATTTTGGACTTGTGACCTGGAGGTTAGGAGGCTATCTATTTTGGGTGGAAAGGGCATTGCCCTGCATATGGGTTTGTGTTGATACTGTCAACCGCATGACACGGCGTCTTTAGAGGCATATTCAGACAATCAATCAATCAATCAATCCTTTATTTCAAATGTGTAGCAAACAAACAGAAACACACCAAATAGATATTTGCACTTTTTTAACACATCTGGAAAGGAGTGGTAGGAAGTCTACACTTGTTTTAATACCACCCCTCTTCATTTCATCCTTCAAATGTTCTATTAAGCCAATACTCTTTAATCAACAAAAAATATTTGGCACTACTTCAAGCATCTACTACACATTATTAGAATAATCTATACTTGACAAAAGCACATTATTGTACATACACATTATGTACAATACCTACACACAACTATATGTAAATACACCCATATACACATAAATTTATACCTATACTACCATACCTACACTATTTATACCTACACTACCATCCACATCACCCCCACCAACTCTTCTGGGAGTGGCTTCATGCATCATTCACAGCAGCACAATGCCCATCCCAGCCAGCAATCAAGACACATTCTCATCCCTGTATCGCTCAAAGACTGCCTGTTTATACTTTTTTAAAATTGATTTAAACTGAAACATTGCTTTTATTGTCTTACTCCACAAATTGATATATTAATAGTTGTTCTATTCACAATCCTTTTGAAATTAAATTGACTTCTTAACCCATAATGCCCCTTTTCAATTGTAAACAGCTTTTGAATATTATTAGGGAGCGTATTACTTTTGGCCTTATACATTATTTGTACAGTTTGATATAGTACCACATCTTGGAATTTAAGTATTTTTGACTGTAAAAAAAAGTGTGAGAGTATGATGCAAATAGCCTGCCTTATGTATGATACGTATTATTCTTTTTTGAAGTCAATGGAGACAATGAACTTTTGTAATTATTTCCCCATACTTCCACACCATATGTTAAATAAGGTAAAACTAATGAACAATAAAGCATACAAAGTGGGCATAGGCCTCCAGTGTTTCTAGCTCAGTGGGCTGAGGTGCATCATTTTGACTAGTCGAAATTACGTTCTGACTAGTCAAAATGACAGTTAGAGATATCTGTAATTCAGTTTTGACTAGAGGCAATGGCAGTTAGAGATGTCTGTAATTGTAGATATCTACAATGTTATCACTGAAAACGATATTTGCCTCGTCACACATCCTAAATGACGAGTGAAGATATCTGTAATCCAGTTTTAACTAGGCAGAATATCAGTTCAAAATGTCATTTTGACTCTGCGGAATTGTCATGCATTATGTTGCTCATGCTAGGCTTCCCATTGGTACAAACCCAAATCAACTGGAGGAAGAGAAAGTAGTTGTTTCCAGTGGATAATCGCCCAGCAAAGTAGCCTTTTTGAAAAGTTTATTCAGAAGTGGCGGTTGCTGTTGTGGACAACATCATAAGAAAATGCCATGGAATAGAAAGAGTATATAATCAAGGATTGTGTGGCGAACGAGAGCTTTGTTCACTTCAGAGTTGTACGAGAAATATATATGGTATCGAACATTCATACAAGCATCCCGCCAATTGCAAGCTCCTCCTTTGACTTCTTCTGACATCATTGCAGATATCTGAAACATCATTTTGCCTAGTCAAAACTTCATTTCAAGATATCTGTAATTACATTTTGACTAGGCAAAATGAAAGTTGAAGATATCGACAATTAAATTATGACTATCCATAATTCCAGTTTGAGATATCTACAACATGATTTTGACTAGACAAAATTCCAGTTCAAGATATCTATAATGTCGTTTTGACTAGTAAAAACCTAAGGCCACACCAATAAAATTAGTTGGTTCTCGGATTTTTTCAGGAAAAATATGGAGCGAGCGAGCGAAATAAAAATAAAAATAAAAAAATGTTCTGAAGGTAAATTAGCACATTCACAGTTAATGTTCATTAAAGACATTTACTCATGTGTTAAGGAAAAACTAAATGTGGCCTATTGTATAAACTTAACTTTCACACCTCACAGCATACTTTTTGTCATGCAAGTTTTAGGCAATGTACAAATTCATAATTCTGTCATTCTATGTTATGTAAAGGTTTGACGGTTTGTCATTTATTTAAGAGTTTGTGAATCTAAGCACCAAGCAAGCTGGCTGTGGAATTGAGGTATGACATATAATGTAGACTACGTCTAGGCTGCTGTAGCCTACGTTCAAACTCATTTTGTCACAGTTCATCACAGGGCATTAGAACGTCAAAATCGCATTGATTCACCAGCAATTAGATGGTGACTAAAACTTTGTGATCAGCGCAACGGAGATGAATATTCATCAACGTGCTGTCACGTGAATCTAGAAAAGAGACCATTTTTTTGCATGAGAAAGAGATATGTATGTGCTCGCGCGAGGATGTGAGTGTATTGGCACATGCTAGTCGTTTATTTATTGATTGATTTTGATGGCGAAACACTTTGAATGGGTTTTTTTCGCCTCTCAATCAATGAAATATCAAACTCACCTCCACAGAGTTGCACAAGCAGACTGCTCTCGGCACCGTGAGTGAGTACAATTGCGCAAAGTTCTCATCCTCTGTAATTTCAATGTACTTGTCAAATGTTTTTCTCTCCTGATAAAATATTCTAATAATTGCAAAGACTGGCCTAGCAGGATCCACCGGCATCTTTCCTCATATCATGTCTCTTGTCTCTTGCGCTCTGAAGTGAAAGGCGCGATTTGATTGGTTTTCGACATCACGTGAACGCAGCATGCTTTTTTTTCAGTATTATAGCAATCAGCCACGGTGTTTTTTTATGTTCGTGTGAGTTCAAATTTTATTTTATTTTTATTTCATTTTGCATTTTTTTCAAGCGGCGAATCCGAGAACAGACTAATTTTATTGGTGTGGCCTAATTTAAGATATCTAAAAAGGACAATATAGATATCTTTAACTGAGAGGAATTGAAGACATCTTGAACTTGAATTTTGACTAGGCGGAACTGAATTGTAGATATCTCAAACTGCAATTATGGATAGTCATAATTTAGTTGAAGATAATTCACATTGTGGATATCCGAAATTGAATTGTAGATATCTATAATGACGAACCCCATAGAAATGAATGGGAAAAGTGACATCATTTGTCCTAGGAAGAATGACGTTGTGGATATCTGAAATTACACATGTGGATAGGAAGAATATTGTTGCAGATATCTGAAATGTTAATTTTGACTAGGACAAACTGAATTGCGGATATCTCTAATACATATCCAGACTACCTATTTAATGTTAATAAGGCTTGCCATAGTTCTATGTCTATGGTGGATACAGCCCTGTTATCTTCAGCGCATGCGCAGTCTTGATCTCGATCTATGTTTCTTTTCTCAACAAGTAATGCCTGTGAATAGGGCGATGACGTATTTTGACAGTTGAGTTACTTGATGGTCCTATTCATATTTTGATTTTGTACTTGTAATTTTTGAATTCGTATTTTTTTAACATACATTTTATTTTATGCACGACTGAACTCATTTGAGAACTCACAAATATTTATTTTATGCACAACTACAGGCAAATATGCACGTGTATCAAATATATGGACATGAATATAATTATTGACAGCTATCTCACTCCATACTGTAACCTTGAATTTTTCGTATAGTTTTCGTATAGTCTTCTTTTCTATATGTCTTAATTTTTTCAAAAGTTACAAATAATTTCTCTGGGCATAGAAGTGCACAGAAGTTAAAATTGGATTGAAAGTTTGGCATAGCAACAGTTGCTAAGTGGGCTGGGGCTTGTGGAAGGGTGTACGAATGAGACGGAGACAAACCTGATTTGCAATGCAGGAGCACTGTTTTAGCAAGCGGTGGAAACATGTCAAACCTTTTCTATCATCTCAAATCCAAGCATCCAAACGATGACCAAAGTCAAATCAGCTCATTCATCTGAATGTTTTTGACTTATTGATTTTTTTAAATTAATGCATTAGGCCTATAAGATACAAATTGCTATATTCTGATATGTAGGCTATCGTTATCGAGGTAGAACATTTCTTCTACTGTGATAGAAGATTTTGGTTATCGCCCAACCCTACTGAAACAAATGGTCTTTTTATTATAGCTCTGAAAACTAAAAGCAAACTATTGAAAGAACTAAATGTATGACACCACCTTGACTAAATAAAGGACACCTGGCTCCAGCTGAAAACAAACAAACTGGCAGCCTGCCCTCCATTCATTCACTATAATCACTAACTGCATTTTTAAGGTCAAACCTTTCTAAAGGGAGCACAGATTTGTTTAACTGCTGATCTACACACTTGTCTATCGCTCGGGCAAATCGGAGCATGCTTTCATTGTAGTTGTCACAGTGACTGTAATCTCCAAGATGACTTGCTATAGCCTTATGTAGTCAAATGTATGATGCAAACCCTCCTGCATGGGCATACTATATCAACATGAAAATGTTATTATTTTGATGTCTTAGGATAGTCTGTTGTCAGTCAATCTATGACTCTGATGTTTAAAGTTGCACAGTGTTGTTGGGAAGAACAATGACAGAATTTGGCACACAGACTGAACCATCAGCTAATAGTAAATGAATGTGACACAGGGAAAAAGGAGAGTTTACGGATTTTCATCAGTTACCAGTGTGTGCCGCTTCACTTCACAATATGTTAGACCGTCTTGCTCTGTCTTAGAAGCCCCAAAAAACAGGGTTATGGGTCAACTGAATCTGAACTATTGTTTTACAATTACAATTTACAAATAAACGTGATCAGAAATCACAAATGAAATTCGGATTACTAAATATTCGTTCCCTCTCCTCAAAGACCGCCCTAATAAATGAGCTTATTACCGATAATGAAATTGACATACTACCGGCTAAAACCGGACGAATACCTTCCACTTAATGAGGCTACTCCTCCAAGTCACTTTAATTACCACATACCTCGACACAGTGGTCGTGGCGGTGGTGTTGCCACAATTTATAACTCCAACCTTACTATGGCTCCCAAATTTGAATATAAATTTAAATCTTTTGAGGTCCTTGTTCTCAATCTTATGCAACCTGACAAAACATCTAGACCTAATATACCCTTAACGATTGTAACGTTATATAGACCCCCAGGCCCCTATTCTGACTTTATGACTGAATTCTCAGAATTTCTTTCCTCACTAGTCATTAAAACTGATAATATTATAGTGTTGGGCGATTTCAACATCCACGTCGATGATGTAAATAATAGCCTGGCATCAGCGTTCCAATCCTTAATTGAACACATTGGCTTTTTCCAACATGTTAATACACCCACACATAAAGGTAGTCATACTATTGACCTTGTTCTAACATATGGTGCACAAATAGAACAACTTGCTATCCTACCTCAATGTCCTTCACTAACTGACCATTCCCTAATAACTCTAAAGACTACAATAGATTCTACAGCCCCTAACTCTATTTGCTACCACACTAGACGAATAACCTCCCAAGCCACAAGCGACTTCATAGATAAAATTCCTTCTCTTCTTGAACCCTTAATGACACAATACACATTAAAAGGCCCTCCTCCCAGCCCTACTCAAGTTGATCAATTAACTGATAATGTTATAGATGCACTTTACACTACATTAAATTCCATTGCGCCACTTAAAAAGAAAATTAGAAAACAAGACAAAATTGCCCCATGGTATACAGCACAGACACGCTCAATGAAGCAAGCTGCACGTAAACTTGAGAAAAAATGGTATGCCACCAAACTTGAAGTGTTCCATCTTGCATGGAAAGACAGCCTAAAAGACTATAAGAAAGCACTTAATAATGCAAAAACAGAATACTACTCCTCACTTATAAATGATAATAAAAACAATCCCAAATTCCTCTTTAACACAATATCACGCTTAACTAAAAGTAGGAATGAAGTGACACACTCAATTCCAATAACATTAGACAGTAATGATTTCATGATTTTTTTTAATGATAAAATTGAATGTATTAGAGGTAAAATAAATAACACCATTCAAACCTCAAATTCAGCTGGTTCCCCTATAATGGAAACAGCAACCCCTAGCCGACCTATAGCATACCTGGACTCGTTTACACCTGCCAGTATATCTGAAATTATCAAGCTGATCTCATCAAGTAAGGCCTCTACTTGTCTACTGGATCCAATTCCTACTGATCTCCTTAAGGCTACTCTCCCTAGCCTAGCTGAGCCGATACTTAATATTATAAATCACTCTCTTGCAGCAGGACATGTTCCCAAACTTTTCAAGACATCTGTCATTTAAGCCTTTAATCAAAAAGCCCAACCTTGACCCTGATGTCCTGGCTAACTACCGACCTATATCCAACCTCCCATTTATATCAAAGATTCTTGAAAAAATAGTGTCTAAGCAAATTCGTACTTTCTTGGACGCAAATAACATTCAGGAAACCTATCAATCTGGCTTTAGAGCATACCATAGCACAGAATCAGCCCTAGTAAAGGTCTACAATGATCTCCTTATCTCATCTGATAATGGATGCATTTCATTATTAATCCTACTGGATCTAAGTGCTGCTTTCGACACTATTGATCACAGCATCCTACTACATAGACTTGAGCATATGATTGGCATCAAAGATTCTGCATTAGCCTGGCTCAGGTCATACCTTACTGGACGTTACCAGTTTGTACATGCACATAATGAAGCATCATGCCACACTGAAGTCAAGTATGGTGTGCCCCAAGAATCAGTACTGGGACCTCTGCTATTCTCCCTTTACATGCTACCTTTGGGATCTGTTATTAGAAAACATGGCATTACCTTCCACTCTTACGCAGATGATACCCAACTATACCTTTCAATGAAGCCTAATGATTGTACGCCAGTAACAAAACTTGTTGCCTGCCTCAGTGACATCAAAAACTGGATGACTAATAATTTCCTTTGCTTAAACTCTGATAAGACTGAAGTCATGTTGATTGGCCCTAAAAACCTGACCAACACTTTACCCCATCATCAGAGCTTACTTAGTGACCTTTCACTCACACCTAACACAAAGGTCAAGAACCTTGGGGTGTATATTGATCAAGACCTCTCTTTAAATAGTCATGTAAAGCATATCTCCAAAACCTCATTCTTTCATTTACGCAACATTGCTAAGGTCAGAAAATTCCTTTCTTTTGAGGATGCAGAAAAACTAATACATGCATTTGTTACCTCGAGACTTGACTATTGCAATGCACTGTTCTCTGGATGTGGTACTAGCTGCATCAAAAACCTTCAACTAATACAAAATGCTGCAGCACGAGCACTCACAAGGACAAAAAAATATGAACATATCACACCTGTCCTTGCTTCCTTACATTGGCTTCCTGTTAAAAGCCGAATTGATTTTAAAATACTTCTCCTAACATATAAAGCCCTTAATGGCCTTGCTCTAGCATATATTAAAGACTTACTTGTTCCCTACCACCCTTCTAGACCCCTAAGGTCACAGAATGCTGGTCTCCTAGTAATTCCTAGAATATCAAAATCAACAATGGGCGGAAGAGCTTTCTGCCATCGTGCGCCTATCCTGTGGAACAAACTCCCTTCTAACATTCGTCAAGCGGACACTCTCAACACCTTTAAGTCTAGACTCAAAACCTTTCTATTTACTGACCCCTTTAGTTAGGGATGGTGTATGGTAAGCCACATCTCCTCAGGGTTTTATTGGAAAGGACTGCCTCTGCTGTAAGCTCCTGTCCAGGGCTTGGTGGCCACTGACCATTTCCTTTGGTGGTGTTGGCTTGTTATACATCATACCTTAGTTATGCTGCTATAGTTTAATGCCGCCACAATCCACCCATCTGTTAAGCCGTACAATTTTCACTCTGTCTTTCTCCTCCTCTCTTTTCCTCTCCACTTACTTCTCTCTCTTCACTTAGCCAACATCTGTATATGGTTTCACATGCAATATAACTCACATTCTCTGAAATCTGATGGAGACTGTTCTAACTCATCTCCTCTCTGATTTTCCATGCCTTTACCACCCTGCCGTGAGTTATCACTGCCTTCCACTGCCTGCGCCTGCACCTCCTGGGTTCTCCTGGGACCTTCTTCCAACGTGATCCGGCGGCACTCCTGAATGGTCCTCAACCCACTCCACTGTCCATGCCACTGCCTCCCTGCTGAGGGTCACCCCTGCCCTCCACTGCCTGATCCTGCATCTCTGGCTTCCTGGGCGGTCTGCCTTCAGCTCACAGATGACCCTGACATGATTGTTACAGCCTCTAGCTGGCCCCTGGCTTGACTGCGCCTAATGACATGGGACTATATCCTGGGATTCTAATGGGACTCCTATATTACTGTACTTTATTTACCAAAATTTTCTTGTAATATGTATCTAATGGAATAATAGTGGACTACTCACCATCTAAGAGACTGAAAACCTGCCCTAGGCAGTTGGGTTAGCCCCTTGAGCCGTCGGAACTGCCCAAGGTTTCTTCCTCTACCATAACAAGTAAAAACAAAAAACGCTGCGAGGGAGTTTTTCCTTGCCCCTGTTGCTCATTGGGCCTCTTGTGTTAAGCGCTTTGTGACATGCCTTTTGTAAAAATGCGCTATATAAATAAAATTGAATTGAATTGAATTGAATTTTAATTAACCTTATATCAGTGGATATTTTCTATAAATCAGTTTATTTTACAACAATTTTGGGTTGGTATTTTCTTGGCTAAGGACATTTTGTTTGCCTTTTCTCTCTTAACAGGTCGAATTCTTGGTGACGTAAACTTAAATTTGGATGACAAAACTGCTCTGAAAGCCAGGGGATTATGGGAAGACTGGCACTTGCGTCAGATTATAGACCAACCAAGAACAAATCACCTGTCAGGTAAAAGTGTTTTTGTGTGCATACTTTTTTTAAGTCTAATATGTCTTGTATGTATAAATAGGACATGGTAGGTAAATGTACGTGTTGTGCAAGGATACAAGGAAAGTTTATTGCTACATGCATCTAGTTATTCAGTATTAAAAAGAAGTTAAATAGAAAAGTTCCACCATTTGTAAACATGCCATTATGTGCCCTGCCACATTTTTTTTGCAAGGCAAGGTCAGAATAATGTGTTCCACTCATATAGATTATTAGACATAGAATGGTAAGACATACAGCTTACTGCTCACCCCCTGCGTTAACATGAGAGATTTCATTTTGAATAAAAAACTAATTCCCTATTAAATGATTATTCTGAATAAAACTGATAAGTGAGTGGTTTATTCCGATGTTAAAGCACAATTAATTAATTCTGCAATTATTTGAAAGCTTATTACAAAGACACAAAAACACACAGAACTGTACTATAGCTACAAACACACCCAAAATGTATCCACTGTACCTCTATTATTGCTTTTTCTCTCAGCTGTATATGGACACGTCTGCCATATTTATAGATTAGCTTATAGCTATGTATTAACAACATTACATTTCAAGGGCCACTATTCAGGGCTACTACAAATATTGCGGAGCCAGACCCAGTCCATGGGCCGCCAGTTGAAGAGCCCTGTCCTACACGACTGGCCCTGAAGAGAAAATGTATATAGGGGGATAGTGGTGTGATTAGGGTGCAAAGGGTTAATATAGACAGGAAGAGAGTCCAGTCCATGTTAGTGTCTATGTATATGCCGGGAACCCAGACAAATATAGTTAAAACAAGTAAATACCCCTCCTCCATTTCTGTCTAGCGTTATGTGTGGTACATGCGTTTACATATATCTGCTGCTAAAGTCAGAGTCTCTAGCTCCATGCCAGCTTCTCTCCCCAGCCTGTCCAGTCATCCAGCATCCCTCTTTCTGGCGTTGCTTGCCCAGCACACCACAGCAGTCAGTAGAAGAGGACACTGGCCATTAAAGTCTAGTAGAACATGAGTTTACTGCATGACAACCAGACAAATGTTTTTTAAGAATTTTGGGAGTGCGGTTTTTCACTGACTAAAGGGAGTAACCCCCTTTTCCACACACCCAAAGACTTTATTTTTTGGGTGCATTTATATAACTGGAGTTGAGCGCTTTCATTCTTAGAAGAGTTTACTGCAGACATTCCAGACTCCTGCACTGCTTTGCCCTGTAGAGTGCTAATCAGAAGTGTTATCAGACCAGTCCGGTTTCAAGGTTTTGGTAGCACATTCTCTCCCATCAGTGGAGACAGACAGTGTGGAGGCTCCTGTAGTTCCACAGCACAGTCAGGCCTTGAGCATCTTAGCCAGCTCTCCTCTGACCTGGTCTGTGCTAACTGGGAGAGGGGGGCGGTATTGCTAGTAGGGTTTGGTAGCAGAAATGAGGGAATAGGGGGGATGGGGGAAAAGGGCAGACAAGGTCAGCTTAAGGTGGGGGTATTGTTGGTGCACACAACAGATGTGGATGCAGTCAGCAGATGGAGAAGGCGTTTGAGGTATCCCACAGGGGCGACAATGGTAAAGGCGTTAGCAGCAGAGACACTACTGTAAAGTGGTTGAAAAACTGGTTTTGCTGGTTAGCTGTGCCTGCATCTACCTGTCTGCCACCTTTTCTCACACTGCCAGGAAACAGGAACAGGGCAGAAAGTTCTTTGAAAATAAAGTCTGTGTATACTTTACCAACAATCTTAATGCATGAGTTCATGTATAGAGACCCCGATGATACTGCACCCATGTCATGTGATGTCAAGACCTTTTTAGTTCTGTCATTTACTCTTTATATAAACATTTGAATAGTGCCCAAGCAGAAACGAAAAAAACTGCCTTTAATTGAACACCACTGGCATTTCACTTTACAAGTGTACTTACTTTCTTGGCTAATCTTTGAACTGCACCGTAATTTTCCTGTCCCATACTTGTCTAAGCCTGGTTGAAGCTGTGGAGGAGGTATTTCACTGTTTTTTAAGGCATTTTCTTGTTAGAGTATTTCCTTGTGTCCAGCATCTACCCTTTCCAGGAAAGATCATTTAGATTAAATCATAGAATGTTCCTACAGTGAGTGCAGAAGGCATGTATACTCATCACCCACACACACACACACACACACTCAAACAACAAACACACACACACCCATACACCCCCACACACACGTACATTATTATTATCTTGCTGTTATGACATTGTAGCATTAGTATACAAGCAGATAACCTCCCTTGTGCAGAGCAACCTTAAGAGGAGCCTTCGTTTAGCAAATCTGGGAGCAAACTTGTTCAAATAACTTAGTTTATGACCCTTATAAACAAAACCTGGCACTACAGTGACACATTATGCAATATGCACAAGCTTGTACATGTTACAGTTTAATTGATAAACATGCCTCCAACAGGTTTGGCTCTGGCTTCTCGCTCATCCAATCACACGTCCTCAGAGGCAGTCACCCCGACCACACCTACTTCAAGCAGCCAGAGCCGACTGGGCGGAGCCCCTTCCCACAATGTAATCTCAGGATTGGCCAGTGGTGCTGGCATGGACTCAATCAAAGGTGGTGGGAATCTGGCTGGGTTATTGGCCCCACCCCCTAAATTGGAACGAGGCCGCAAAAAGATTAAGGCTGAGAATCCGTCAGGTCCTCTGTTTGTGGTACCATATCCCATTCTAGCATCAGGAACAGATCAGCCCGTCACAATCACTGCCAAAGAAGGGAAGACGTACAGGTAACAACCTGTGGAATCAAGTATTAAAAAAAAACATCAGTTACTGGCATACACTGAGATATGCTGACATACACTGAATTTTGCCATCCATCAAATACTCAAATATGCTTTCTTTTTCAAAGAAAAAAGCTACCAGCTACTACTGGTACCTCACATTTTATTTTTACTTACTGATAGTCATGTTGGACAAATATCAGTCATAAGATGGATGATGACATAACATAAGTGTGTTATATCTTCTTGACTATATGACCATCTGTTTTTGTCATACTAATGTCATATAAATGGGTGTGAATGTGTGTGTGAATGTGTGTGCGTGTGCGTTGTCTTCTGTGTCGCTCTTTCAGGTGTAAAGTTTGCCCACTGACGTTCCTCTCCAAGTCGGACATGCAGATCCACTCCAAGTCTCACACGGAGGCAAAGCCACATAAATGTCCCCACTGCACTAAGTCTTTTGCTAATGCTTCGTACCTAGCTCAGCATCTCCGCATTCACTTGGGCATAAAGCCTTATCATTGCTCTTACTGTGAGAAATCCTTCCGCCAACTCTCCCACCTACAGCAGCATACCAGGTGAGAAAACCCACATACGTGACCAGGGTATGAAATGTGGTTTAATGGTAAAGAACTTAAATTCAATGATGCTACAGATATTTATGGTCAATGATTGTGATTGGCAGAAAATGTTTGTAGGGGATGTTGGATGTTGTATAATAAAGAAAAACTTTTAGGCATTTTATTCTATTTTATTAAGCCTTGCTACATCTCTCATCTGTTAATTGCCTACAATCTGACTGAAAGCAATACTGTTTCATACATTTAGAATAATTATTTTTGAAGAATTTATTATATTTTTCATCACTATATCTCCAATTTTAATGAAACCGCATCAGGCATGGGTAGTAACTATTTTAGTATATGGTATAAACTGGTCTTGAGGGGCTAATAACTTTTCTGAAATGTACATACAAG
This sequence comes from Limnothrissa miodon, assembly GCA_017657215.1. Taxonomy (NCBI): domain Eukaryota; kingdom Metazoa; phylum Chordata; class Actinopteri; order Clupeiformes; family Clupeidae; genus Limnothrissa; species Limnothrissa miodon. The sequence continues at coordinate 265,682 of JAGFZM010001451.1, forward strand.
CGTACATACAGCACATAGTGGTAAATTATTGGGGTACGTACAATATTGACTAATGGTAAATGTCGTATGTATGTACGATTGTGTGTTTGTACAGTTGTACGTTTGTACATATGTTTGTATGATTGTTTGTACGATTCCACATTTGTATGTTTGTACGAATGTATGTGTGAAAGATGATTGATGGATGTCTGTGAGGTGGATTTGGTACAGATACCCTTAACAGTACTACAGACAGTGGGTATTTTCTTAAATGCACTCGTCTGTTAAACATTTGCTTAATGATATTCCATGTGTCTTTTTTTTTAAATAGCTCAGCTTGGAAAACCTTGTCGTTGTGCTCTCTTTTCAGAGGAAAAACCTGAGTTGTTGTTAATTGGATGTTGTTTGTTTGTGCATGTTTGTGCAGAATCCACACTGGCGATCGGCCATACAAGTGTGCCCACCCAGGCTGTGAAAAAGCCTTTACTCAACTCTCCAACCTACAAGTAAGACCTGCATGCCACACTCAAACAGGAGGCAAATACTGAAAAAAATATTTCTCCTTTTTTATCATGAGTTTGATAAGTTCTCAGCCAGGTGTTAATAAAAAAAGAATGACTTAAGCTGTGTGTTATTTGTCCTTCCCAGTGACAACTTAGTTGTGTCCTTAATGGGTGCAGTCAGAATGTCTGTGTGCCAGGTACTGTCAGGGGAAAGACGAAATGCCATATCAGCATTAACTCTGTGTGTTTTAGCTCTCGCTGTCACCTGATAGGTTTAAAAGGAGCCCTATCACCTGGTGGTGATTCCATTTCCTCTGATAACTCCACATTAAACAACAACAGTAGCCTTTTTACTTCAAAGTGAGTAAAGTGATTGTGCTATGTACTATACTCTTGTTCACAGTCCCACCAGAGACAGCACAACAAAGACAAACCCTACAAATGCCCCAACTGCTTCCGTGCCTACTCCGACTCTGCCTCTCTACAGATCCACTTGTCTGCACACGCCATAAAAAATGCCAAGGCCTATTCCTGCAGCATGTGTGGCAGGGCGTACACATCAGTAAGTAAAACAGACATCCATCTTCCCTCAGATCAAACAAAGTTTCAAATGCCGCCATGAGTGTGACGGCCTTTCACAACCAGGAGTTACTCAATGGGCCAGATTTTCAAGTTCAATCATGCATAGTCTGAAGTCTAAAACGCAGTTCTCTTTGGGGGAGGGGCCAGCGCAGAGCGCTATATTGCCTGTAGGAAAAGTGGACATTGCGCCTGGCGCATAGTTCAAATGGGATGTCTTAAATGAATAAATTAGTCATGGGTGTTTTTGGGGCGTAGCACATTACAAACCAATAAGAGTGCACACTCTCATTCCCTTTAAAAGTCCGACGCACGCCGCATTCCATGTTCCATGGCGTATTATGTATTATGATGGCGGATTATACTTGGCGAAATGTTTTCATGTGAAGAAAATGTGCGCGACGTGTCACGGGAGATTTACAGTATATATAACCAAAATATTAACTTAAACGATATTCTGGTGGTGTAGCCTAATATGTACAGTCTTGTTTGTTGACAATCTCGCTTGAAAGGTGTATTGTATCTGTGTCCGCCACTGGTCACATAGCCCGTCAGTTACTTATTAATTCTCAGTGCTTACTGCAATCAACTAAGGTTTGCAAATATTATATATTTTAATAAAATAACCATGAATTTAGAGGACTGGGCAGCTGTTTGCTCCTGCTGATGAAAGAAGCAGCTTGTGCCTGCACTTTTCTATAATATCCCAAAGCACTAAGCGCCCGGAAAATAGCCTTTAAACAATGCGCGAATGATTCCTGACCAGGTTTTTTCTGGTCAGTAGCGAATTCACGTTTACCTCTTGTAAAATACAAAATAAGCGCTATGCACCGTTCCACACCCCTTCTTTTCAATGATACGGCCGACAGAGCGCAAAGCCATCTGCTATATTGACATTTCTGCCAGAAAAAAGAACGATACGCTCGCACTAAATAACAATGATAGGTTGCGCAAGTCGCGGAAGCACTGTGCGCGGTGTGCATTATCGGGCCCAATGAGTTACTCATCATGAGGCTATGCTTCTGCAAAGTCTCATTGTGAGATTGCCCTGAAGCTTCATGACACCTTTCTAATTGACAACAGATAAGGCCACACCAATAAAATTAGTTGGTTCTCGGATTTTTTCAGGAAAAATATGGAGCGAGCGAGCGAAATAAAAACTGTCTTTATAAACTGTCTTTTTAATAAAGTACCTGTACACTTTCAAAGTTCTCATTGTCTCGTTTTAAATGTCAGGGCCCTCAGAAATCTACCAGTGAAGTGTGGAGTAACTTTGAACCTTGTTAATGGTGTAAAAATAGCGATTTAGCTGCATAGGCAAAGCTGTGCCCCTATAGCTAGCAGTGTAAGGTTAATGAAAGCTTTGGCTAAAAATGGTTTAATGCGGAATGCTGGGGGTGAACGGAGGTGAGCGTTGGATATATGTCTGTACTCGGTAACATCTTCCTGTACAGTCCAGGTCCAAGTCACACCGGACTTCTCCTTTAAGTTACTTGATAGCAATGTGTAGTTCTTTGAGTTACAAACTCTGGAGTGGTCAATAACGCTTTAGATCAAGGTACACATATTCATCATTAGCAGCTTATTAACATGCAAATTAGCCAATTGTCAGTAATTTCTTGGTATAATAACGGCCATAAATCTTAGCTTAGATGTGAATCAGAGGACGGCCACGAGGACTCTATTGAAGCATGTCTGTCAATGTTGTGGTGCAGTCTTGTATTTCAGACTGTGGTTCTCCGAGATCGCACTAAGCTGTACTTGTCCTCCACAGGAGACATACCTCATGAAGCACATGTCCAAGCACACGGTTGTAGAACACCTGGTGACTGACCACTCTCCTCAAAGGTCAGACTCACCTGGTATTCCCATACGGATCTCCCTCATTTGAGCTGTGGTTCAGTGAGTTTCCACACCAGAGTTCTCCTTCATCAGAGTTCCAGTTCTCCAGCACCTGAGTTCTGGTTTTCCTTTCCTGGCTGATCCCTGACATCATCTCTACCTTCATAGTCTGTAACATGGAAGGACCACTTTTGAAGGTCCACCTGTTATCAAACAAGTCTTCACATACTACTTTTGTTTCTTTCTGTCAGCTATTTTTACTTATTTCCTTGTTTACTGTTTATTATTCCATTGTGTTTTGTTTGTTTGTTATTGTCTTTTTGTGTTTCAACCACAGGTTGTATAAACATGTTCTAGCACTCTGTCTAAAAAACAGGACACTTTTAAAAATAGGAAAAAGTAGTACTTTCCTTTCACCAAACTTATTGAAAGGAGTAATTAGATTGTTATCCAAAGATGGTTCTACAGCACTTTTAAGCCAATCACATTGGCTATTTTGTTTGTTTGTTTTTCCATAATGTGTTAAGACACAAGGACCATTTTCTCTGGCAGCTACACTCTAACCACATGTATTACATACCAATCTTAGAGAGTTTTAGTTCTAAACATTTCTAATAACACACTTAAAATGAATGTTTCCTTTTTTATATTATATTAAGTCAATGAAGCTTTAATCAGTATCAAGTTGACTGTTACAGTTTTTAAAATACATAGGCCTAGACAATTTTAAAGGTGAGTGAGCTTGTGTGTAAAGGGGCATCCTATTGTTCTTTTTTTATATAAAAATCATAAATGGTAATATTTATTCATTAAGGGATGTCTATATGCTGGTTAACTCCCAATTTAGAAAGATGCAACCCTGTACGTGTTAACCTATCTGGTAAAGTTATGGTTCAAGTGAAGCCTGAACATTACCCATGTATTATGCCATGTAAGTATCTTTCTGCTCTTTGGCCCAGAAATGCCACTCAACCTTGATTTTCTCAAAATAGAAAATAGCTATCAATAACATTGAAAATACCTACAGTATCAATTAAACCAACTGTCTTAGATAATATGGACTTTGGGTACAGATTTATGCTCCGTGAAATACCAAATATTTTCTTTCATAATTTATCATGTAAAATGTTCAATTTGACCAAAGCTACTTCCTGTTACTTACTGGTACAGACACTCTGACAGAGATGCTGTAATGATGACCTGTGTTAAACCCATCTCTCATCTGACATTTTTTTTTCTGTAATCAAATTCAATTATGCATGTATGTTTTACACCCACAAAGAAATAAAATTTCAGTTTTGGGTGTCCCATTTAATCTGTATAGTATAAAATCCCCCTTGTCACATATTTTGTTTAACCATGTCAATATATACATATAAATATATATTAATAATTAACTTTATGTTATTTTTTATACACATTTAAGCCTTATACTATACTATAGTATCTTGTAGTTTACTATTCTAGATTCTACTAGATACTATAGTATTTGTTCATGTTATTCATTGCATTTTATATGAAAGTGTACCATATTGGTGTTTCCCCACTCAGTACTGTATGCTTTTTGTATTTGATAGCATGGGATATACTGTAAATAAACTATAAAATACTTAACTGTTAACCTGTTTTCTATAAGAAGTAATTATATAACTCTAGTTATAATGAATACATTCCCATTGTCTTGCATATTGATAACCTATGGAGTTGACTGGTGCACAATAAACAGTCAGGGTTTAAGGCAAGATCAGTCATTGTGTGAACATTAATGCTAAAAATTAAAATATAAAAATGTGGCCTTTGCCTATTGTGATCTCTCTTTCAACACATAAGGTGGGAAATATGATATGAATATGAGTGTTGATTCAATCAATACTGGACAGCAACAAGATCTAACGCTTGTTAGGAAAGTTTGATAGAGTAATTACAAAAAGCAGCTTGATAGCTGGCCAAGTGGCCATATACTTGGGATGCCTTGGAAAGATCATGTGAGTAATGTCTACTGACAGCCCCTACGGATGAGTAAGCATTTTCAGGACACATCATTATGGAGTTGACAAGTTCTCGTTAAGCACCATTAATAATTTATTAGTTCTCTTCTGCAATCTTTCATTCACAATAAATAGGCCTACTGTAGGTCATTTGTTCTCTGTATATCCTGGGAAATATGTACATTTATACTAATGGCACATTTATCCTTCCTAAACAAAAACATCTTTCTTTTGCTTTTTAATAACTGTATAGAACATAGAACTGATAACTTTTGATTATGATTTTTATATTATATATTTTAAAGTGAATGCATTCAGTGTACAGTGAAGTAAGAAACTGCATTCACCACACTCTAAAAAATGCAGGGTTGATTTTGTAACCCAACTGCTGGTTTAGCACCAATTGGGTTATATCAACCTTTATGTTGGGTTGTTTTCTGAAAATATAAGTTACAATAACAGAGGTTTAAACTCTATTGTGTCTAGTTAAAGCAGGGCTAAGCAATGTTCTGTTTTTTTCTCTCACGAGCTCCCTCTAAAGACCCCTGTATTTCATTGTATTGCACTGCATTCTATTGGAGGCGGTCCGCGCTGCTGAACATTGCAAGTGCTGTATCTACCGCTATAGCCCACAGTGGCACATTCTACACCGTTCGTTCGCCGTGTAATGACTTATTTTAGCATCCTAAACGGTATGAAACAGATTAATTAAATGAAAAATGTTGCATAGTGGGCCTTTAATAGGATTTTAGGCAATCCCCACCCAACTGCTGTTGCTAACTGGTACCTACCTTTTCCGGTTTCTTAATGCAATTGTGTTTCTCAATTTTGTTTTTGTGATTCTTCATTTGTTTATGTGTTTCTGATGTTTTTGTGTGATTCTTAATTTGTTTTAGTGTTTCTCACTTGTGTTGTTTCTGAGTTTGTTTGTGTTTCTCAGTTTGTTTTTGTGTTTATTAATTTGTTAATGTGGTTTGTCGAGCAAGCTGTCCGTTGACTGAGTCGAGGAGGATGCAGAGGAATTCTGCTTGTTGGCGTGGTTGCAAGTTGCTCTTCTTCTGATTTGATGGTGAAGCCCAAGAATTTGATGTGGGCTAGAACCGCCTCTGTGTCGCGCACTACCTGCTCTCGGGAGGGGGCGCAAAGGCCTGTGTTCTGGGCTAATTGGGACGTGGAAATACGCATCCTTTAGGGGATGTGTTTTAGGTCCAGGGATGTGAACCACTCCCCCTGTCGGATGGCCTACATCACCACCTGTGTGTGGACCATCTTGAAAGGCAGCACCTTGAGATTCAAGGGCCTGAGGTCAAGAACAGGGCGATGTCCGCCGTCTTTTTTGGGAACAATAAAATACTTTCTGTAAAACCCAGCGAGCTGTGTGCTGGATGGCACTTCTGTGATAGCCCCTTTCAGAAGTAACTCTTGAACCTCTTTGGCAAGTACGGACACTAAAGTCGGGTCTTGTACGTATTTTACTTTGACCCATGAAAAGTTTGGGGGGCCGCTGTCGAAATTGCAGTCGGTAGTCATGAGCTACCGTGGCCACGACCCAGGGGTCTGGCACTATCCCCTCCCAGGAGGTCCGTGACAGCTGGGAGGGGCAATCGACGGGCACTATGCCCCGGGATGCTATGCAGAACCACTGCCGTGGACTGTACTGCCTCGGCCTGCAGTCCCGCTTGCACCCCGCTGCAGACCACGTCTTCCCGAGGCTTGGGGAGTTGGGGCTGGTCTCACCAGGGCTCTGGTGTCCTGGTCATCCGGACTCTCAGTGCCCTGCGAAACGAGCATTACCCATACAGGCCACTGGTGCCACAGCATTAAAAGAACGTGTGGCCAGACGGTCCGTCCTGGCTCTCTCCTCACGGGGGCAGCGTGGATTGAGTGACACCCCTGTTAAGGCCCTGTGATGTCAGTGCAGCCATTGCCAGCTGGCGGCAACCTGCATTGTACTGCGGGCGCTGCATCAACTTACCTCACGATAATTTAAGCATTGCAGTGTAGTCATCTGGCACCGGTATGGGGGGTGGTGGGGTAGCACGAGGGATGCCTTCCCATATACCACCTGAGGGAGTCGGGGCAGGTGTTGGCAGCGCTCAGCACCCGTGACAGGAGGGAGTGTGGTAGATATGTCAAACTTAGCAGAATGGTCTTAACTCAAAAAGCAACAAGTTAGACATGGATTATAACACCAGTAATAAAACTCTAGACACAGCAAAAATTTGTGACAAAGACTTCAGGTTTATTTCACGATGTTTGCAAAGAGCATACACAGGCAACAGCCAAGAAATATCCCCAATGCATAACAGAATGAGAAAACCACTGCAGAGCTTACCCTTCTGTGTTCCTTAGCCAAAGAAGACTGAGCTCTTCAACTATGGCTCAGACTTTTTTGTATGGGGCGGGGAACATAGGACCCTTCTTTTCAAAAAGGGTCCTATGTTCCCCCGTTAATAAAATCACAAAGCCTGCCGTTTGTAACTTCTAATGTTCCTCATACGGAGATATGTCGTATGCCACTGTCACTCTTCACTTCTGGGTCAAAGGACTTTTGTAAGATAGGCTAAATGTAGTTTTCCTATTCACAAAACCAGCATGGGGCAAATGCACAAAAGAATATGAAATGAAATGACAGGCAGGTTGTGACAGTTGTTGTTGTTTTACAGGCAGTTGTTGGCTCTAACTTTCAACCTGACCCGAACTGTCGGAAGTCTCAATGTTCATGAACAGCACTGCAAAGGCCACATGAAGTCCGACATTCAAACTGTTTACGTAGTGTTATATTTTCTTACTGAGCTATTGACCGGACAAGTGAAATCTTAATTTATGGGGTGTTATTGTCTGTTAAACAGACCGCTCACATTAGGCTAAATCTGTTTGTGTGATCGGTAGTTATCATCGTATCATGCAACACAGAAAACGAAATGTTTCATGTCAAGATTGTATTGAAGACTGTTCGACTGTTGGAATCAAGGTCTCATTAACTTAAAAAAAAAAAGAATTGTTTGCTTATTTTTTCATGACTAAAAAAAACATCCCCCGTTTTGTTGACAAATCGCAGATAAACTGGCAGTCCCCCTACGAGCAGCCTTCTCTGTGGCTCACCGTTTAGGCCTACAACATCAACACTTTGAGTGCCACTAACGCCACCTTGCGTTTTGTGTTGAGTGACAAAAAACGCACTATTGATGAATAGAACTGAAATAGCCTATATGATGATTGAAAACTCATGAAAGTTCATCATCTTCATACAAAGCAGGGAACATAGGACCCGGGGAACATAGGTACGCTACCGGTCTCGGTGATAGGCAGAACGAAGGTGATCATTCCTTTTTCCGTAGTGACGGTCAGAGCGAGGTCGAAACAGATTTACCACAAATCTTTTATGTCTACATACCATGTGTATTTATGATCGGCATGTTCCAAAGTATAGCCACATTTTTTTTTTTAAATCCAGAACTTAGCCAATTTGTTTTTAGATTTTTCTTTTAAACGTTTTAATATTCTGGAATTGTGATTGGCCCAGTAGGTCAGGTGGTTGGGCTGTTTTATACGGCCACCATCGATTTGTTTCAAGGAAAAGTAGCAGTTACAAGTCAGTTGTTCGGTCAACACAGCAACAGAACAGATAGAAATGTATCGGACAAATTGTTGTCATCAGCGGTCAGTAAAGTAGATACCTTTGTTGTTCGTATGTAGTAAGTAAGTATGTTACTGGTGGTGACTCGGCTAAACACGGTTAGCGATGGGCTAATGTCATGTTAAAGACTTTGTGCCACTCATGAAAAGAATCCTGATTGGATCACATTCGACTGACAGTTCAACTCTCCAATCAGAATCAGAGAAGAGGTGATTTTAAAACATTTTTTTTGCCGTTTTGCACCAACACAGCTAACCATACACCACATATGATTGTGCTACATACACTTTTAAACAAGACCAACGGTATGACCACTTGGCCCTTAAAGAGCCCATAGAATGCAAAACCACATTTACCTTGTTATTGTTGAATTTAGGTAGCTTAAGGAATCCAACGGACTATACAGAAACTCCAAAAACCATCTTCCGCCTCCTTCTATATGCAAATATCAGGCTAGAATTTGCCGGGCTGAAAAAAAAAACAATCTGAAACTAGTGCTCTGTGTACGTAGACAGTGCAAAGCTACACCTCCTCCATTACATTGTCCAATCCAAAGAGCTCTGCTCTAGAATCTTTGGTCCAATCAAAAATTGTTTGGAACAGTCGCTTGTCCAGCCCCCTGTTGCTTCGGCGGTAGGCTATAAACGAAGTGTAGTCTATGTAATAGCCTAGCTAGCTAACATTGAGAACGGCTAAGAAAAATAACTGCATGTTGAATTTCTGTTTGAAATAAGTGCATGTTGAATTTCTGTTTAACTGGAGAACATACTGAAAAAATGTCAGCACGCGCGTGTAACAGAGGTTTTTGCACTACCGTCCTCAAGAACCTCCATTCAACGGGAGTAGTTGATGTTTATCTACAACCACGTTCCACTAAACTTCAATCCGAGATTGGCCATTTCACCCCAGATTGTTTCGCCAACCTTGGGCTGTATTAATCCGGCTTTTCACAAACACTACGCCTGAAACCAGGATCTAACTATTCTCCAAGCACAACCAGTAGGTAACCGCTAGAATTCAGTGTTTTTTGGTCTTGGTCTTTGTATGTACTGGTATTTCTATGGCCTTAACAGTTTGCCTACTTGATGCTACTTTGATATCCTGGTTATTGCGAAGCAAAAAAAACACCCGGTCATTAAAGTGTTGGTAGGCTAGCAATCTAACCATTACAACAGATATCCTACCTACTGATGTCACATTTCCACTTATATCCTGCAAGGATCGGCAACTTTGCTATTCATAAGTTCATAAGTGCAAATTCGGTTTGACAGCAGTAGTCATAATTTCAATACATTTATTCTACATTTATACTATGATTGCTTAGAGTATTTGGTATCATTTGAAAGCCCTGTTTCTGTACTTTCGTTTGATAAGCGTGTCGTGTCTGTGCGACGTCGGGTTCGCGAGTTATTGAACTTAGAATAGTGTGATGACAGCACTGATTGTCAACTGTAATATTTATAAAATTAAGGTAAATTTAAAAATGCTTATCTCAACACCACATCGGTGTACACACAAGTGCATATAGTTGGAAAGCCTTGGTTGTCCTCTTTCCGATGATATGCGTTTCATCCCGCTGTGACATGTCATTCCAGAGTAAACTGACAGAGACTGAGGTATGCGATTTTGATAGCGTGAACCATTTACTGTTTACTCAGATAGTTCATTGATTTACCGATTTACTAAAATAGTCCGTCATGTAAAACTCTGTTTAACTTCCCAGTGCCGTGTCTGAATGTGTGAAGCAGTTTTAATTACATAGTAGCTACATAGTTATCGGGAATTCTAATAAAACTTACCAGTCTGACACACTCATTTCCAAACGCTGTGGATCTGGCTGTTGTATGGTTGAATTCCTGACAAGTCCATTGCGTGTTTAATAGCTCAGATTGTTAACACGATTTACTGTTTACGCCATAGACTGTATATACTCAGATACGGTAGTTCACCCAAAGAGTATAGTGAAACTAGAGAGCCAATCTGCTTCAGCAGGCCTCTCAATGAACTAGCCAATCAGCGCCAGGAGGCGGGAAACTGGCCAGGGGGCGGGAAATACAAACATTTTTTAAAGAGCATGCATTTCTGAGCATGGAATAGACGGCCTAGAAATGCTCCTGGGTCATTTTCAGCCGCACAAATTTGCATTATGCAATTATTGAGGCTCAAAGAACGGTGATGGTCAAAAAAATGTGTTCTATGGGACCTTTAAGCATCCCATGAGACCTTATCAAAACTCAGATTTTCCCATTGACTTGAATGGGAAAAACACTTCCTGTCCCACCCCCTAGAACAACTTCCTGGTTTTGAAACGGAATGTTAGCTCTCAGTGGCGTTTCCCAAAAGCATTGTTGCTAACTTCCGTAGCTACTTCCTGTGCCCGAAGGAGTTACGGCGCTACTGTTTCCCAAAGCCATATTCCAGACGAAGCAAGTTAAGGTGTTTATAACTAACTTAGTCCGAAGCATCGGCACACGATGCAGGTGTTTCCCAAAAGCATAGGCTGGACGACCGCTCGGAATTCCCTTCGTTAAAAGGCTTCGCTAACACGACACCCACGGAACTGTCGTTTTGAAGATCCATTGCCAAAAAGAGTCATTTGGTTTATTTATAGATGTATGTCGTTTTCACTGCATATTTAATGTTAATTAATATTTTAATCTTGCGTTTAAAACGTATTTATTTATTTAGAGATCTTGACCGCTCCCCACAAAGGGGGGGGGGGGGGTGTACACCCTATTATCTTGACCCCCCCAATGTTTAGCACAAAGTTACGCCCTTGGCTTCCGATTGGTCTAGCGCCCAGCTCAATTAGGCATTTATGATTGGTCTAAAATATTTTTGCGGGCTGTTAACCTGCCTGATCTTAATGAAGGACCCAAATTGTTTGTTATAGTTTTCCGGCAGTATTTTTATTTCAATTTGCGTTGGAAAATAGAAATTAAGTGACATCCGGTTTAACCCAACAACCTGTGACTTACATGAAAACAATCGTCAATTGTGATCGATAAACAAGACGGTCATTTGTACAAAATAGGAACCTGGCCTGTTTGACAGTGGACATTGAACGCTAGACTGAGCAACCAATGTTCTGACGCTAACAAGACACGGGGCCGCCATCTTGGAGTGGTAATGCGTACCACTCTGTGTAATCGCTTTGGCAGGAGATATTAATGGTCAGAACATTTTAGTAATAATGCCTCACTACATACCACTGATTTTATTAACCACTAACGTTTTTTTTTGTCATACACAAAGCTATGATAAAGGACACACGATTATTTGTTTTTAGGGCAAAATGTTGCAAATTCTGCAACTAGAATCTGCGTTTTACTGTAACATACATCACTACTTCACCTTAGAGCAAAACCTGGGAAACATTTGTCCATAAGGGGGGAAAGGAGAAAGAAGGGGAGGAATTATTGAATCCTGGTTGAGACAAATGCAGAAAGCAGATATTTTTTTGGTCTATAATCAGTGGTGAAAGTAAGCCGGTGCGCCCCTGAGTTACGCAACGTTATAAAATTTACAGCCAGTGCTTTGTACCGGTAAGAGCTGAGGATCTATGCTGTCTAAAAAACACATTTAAAATGAGTAACGTGCACTGTTTAAGTAGAAAATACATCTACCCACAATGTCATTTGAGACAAGCGTCCTATGAAGAGAATAACCTAAAGTCTACTCAAAATAGTCATGCAGCAATTGATCTATGGTGCACCTGCACGCATCTGCAAGTAGTGAATACAGCACACCAGATTTCAATAAATTTTTTAATTAAGTTTTTTAAGCAGGTGGACCCTGGGCAGAGCCGGTGCAGAAGACAGCGGAGGAGCAGGTGGTAAAAAATGTAAATGTAAATTAAATTAAAACCCTTGAAAGAGGACTGTTTGGCACATTACATTTATGTAGTGATTTACACAGTACAGAACAGAGAACATAACCAATGCAACTTTAGTATTTAAAGATTAACAGATAATTAACAAGATATTAAAATCAAACCTTCACTGTGCCTAGTGATGGAATCACTAGTTCGCCATTGTTCTTCAGGGTGAGAAGATGAAAGTTTTTGTCAAATTAAGCTAGCACAGCATCTCTGACCAAGCTCCAACGGCACACATCACATGACAGCTTACGAAGAATCTGCATTGTAGACAAGAGCATTTACCACCAGTCCACCTAACCGAATGGGGAGGTAACTGTGGTCAGACACCAGGGCCGGAATGTTAGCAAATGGAGAAGTGTGCTCTCAACAGGAACTGGCGTGCTGTGGGATTGTTATCCCATCCACCTTGCATGGAAAACAGGCACACAATATATTCACAAGACATAACAAAGATATTCATTAAGTACATTTTAACAATTTGTTGCAAATTAAAGAACATCAACCCTACCTGACGCTCTGATGGAATTAAATAGGAGCTCCAGGTGATCCTGGCTGAACCTGTAGGTGAGCACATATCGCTGAACCTGGAGCAGTTCAGGAATCAACAGCATCAATGTGTCAATGTTGATGACAAATCCCATGACCAACAAGTTCCTGCAAATGGAAAAAAAAAAAAAGTATTACTCTGATCATGGTGAAACAAGGCACCCCTTGATGGCACCATGTACTTTCAGTTATTGAATTTTCCATTACATCAATCTACCAGTAATGTAATAACTCATTCTTGTAGACAATGGAACAATAACTTGGAAGAATGGAACACATAAAAAATGTAACACATGAACACCAAAATACCTACCAATACCTACCATTTTGACACCTACATGAACTTGTACGAATACATACTATTTAGAAACATTGGTAGGACCTAAAACACACGGAATACAAGATTCCAACAGAAATAAAATTGAAGCCGTTAGGAGCATCGTAGGAACTTGATGCTTAACAGAACAACAGAGCATCTTAAGAAAGCATGACAGAGCAGCGCAGCATCTTGTGAACACGATGCATATGGGAACAACAGAGCATCTTAGGAACTTGACGCAGAAGGGAACACTGGAACATCTTAGGAA
>JAGFZM010001451.1:279235-321454 GCA_017657215.1 Limnothrissa miodon
CATCTTAGGAACTTGACGCAGAAGGGAACACTGGAACATCTTAGGAACTCGATGCAGAAGGGACTAGAGTGAACTTACACAAAAAAACAAACACTATTTTAATTGACCTCTTTGACCGGTGAAGGGGGAATCCATCCTTTGTCACCAAGGTGAGCAAGTATTCCCTAGCTCTAATGTAAAATGCTTTTCGCTCCATCCAATTAAAAGCACCCAAAGGAGATTTATATCCTTTGGTTCGAGGATTTCGTCCATTCATTGTGTCGAACAGCCTGTCAGTAATCTATAAAGACACCCGTGTAATCAATAAGATATCAGGTAATTCTAAACTGTAGGCTCAACATGTAAGGGTTAACAGCTGATTGGGTGTACTGTTATGCGGAATTAACGAACAAGGCGGCGGGAAATAACTTCTGCCACCAAATTCATTAATTCTGTATAACAGCACACCTCAAAGGCCGTTATCCCGTTTATTACCTGGTTTCAACTCATAATGTAAGGATGCGTAATGAATGAGTTAATCAGCACATAGTGTGCTGCTCATTAATAAAGAAACCTGTTTGAAATAGAAAACAAGAAAAGGTACATGGTCTTGTAATCACTAATTGTATTACCTCAATGAATTCTGCGGTTGCCTCACAGTCCTTAAACTGAGAGTAGCAAAGATCCCTCATAGTGCGGAGAGCCACTGCCACGGAGCGACTCATAGTTTGTGCAGCCAGGTTCACCCTCATCTTGTGGTTCTCAAAGTAGACATGCTTGTCTGTGATTTTATTGGCAGCATGCAGTCCTTCCTCTTTTTGTAAATCATTGAGACGATTGATGTACCTCCAATGGATCTGTCCGGTGGTCGTCACAATTGGACTATATGCCTGCAGAGTAAGAATCAGTCACGGCTAAAACAAGTACAAACAGGAAATTATCATCACGTCCAGCCATAACTGTGCAAATGGACTGACCACAATATCTACATAACTTTCAGCAGCAGAGACGTAACTTGTATAAATAGATCTACAATGTTAATTTACCTGCAACATCTTACGTGTCAGCTTGAGCATGTGGCAAGAATCCATTATTACAAATACTTTCACCGGATGTAGGAAACTGGTTTGAAGTGGCTCTCGTGGGTCCCCCTTCAGGTCACAGCCAAGTTGGTTGCACATGCTGACATTGGTGGGATGCCCATCCATTGTGATACATGCCACCCAAATTCCTTGTGCATGAAGCTCCTCCAAAGCCTGACTGAGAAGAACCCCTTGTGTTTCTGGAGAGAGAGAGTTGGTCAGGAAATATGCAATGGGTGCTTTCCAATGTCCTTGAAGGCCAACGACCATGAACACAAGAGCCTCCGTAGCTAGTACAGTCTCATTACATCAATCCCCCAGGTCTACAAAACCAAAGATGGATTCTGTATGTGGACTGTATTGGACATGCTTCTTGATGGACATGGCATCCAACATGAGGGAAACGATACCATATTTATCTGGATCTCCCTGGCATTATCTCCCCAGCATGTCAAGCATCATTTTGTTCTGTCCAGGCTTGGTATCCACCGAGCGCAGCCACCTGTAAAAATATTGATAAGATCACGTGTTAGATCAGTATGTAAGGCCACACCAATAAAATTAGTTAGTTCTCGGGTTTTTCAGGAAAAGTATGGAGCGAGCGTGCAAATTAAAAATAAAAAAAATCCTCTGAAGGTAAATTAGCGGTAAATTAGCACCGTGAGTAGGCTACAACTGCGCAAAGTTCTCATCCTCTTTAATTTCAATGCACTTGTCAAATGTTTTTCTCTTCTGATCAAATATTCTAATAATTGTAAACACTGGCCTAGTAGGATCCCCTTCCACTGGCATCTTTCCTCATATCATGTCTCTTGTCTCTTGCTCTCTCTGAAGTGAAAGGCGCGATTTGATTGGTTTTCAACATCACGTGAACGCAGCATGCTGTTTTCAGTATTACAGCCATCACCCACTGTTTTTTATGTTTGTGTGAGTTCGAATTCAATTTTATTTTTATTTCATTTTGCATTTTTTTCAAGCGGCGAATCCGAGAACCAACTAATTGTATTGGTGTGGCCTAACGGATATATAGCGGATGACATGCTATTTGAACATCTAATAATAATAATAATAATAATAATACATTTTATTTAAAAGCGCCTTTCAAAACACTCAAGGACACTATACAACATTTGAAGCATGGAAAACAAAAAATAAAACAAAAAATGCAAACAACAAAAGCAAAACACAACAACAGAAATAACAATAAAGCAAGTACAAGCAAGGCATAAACATGAAAGAGGGGGATGTCAGAGGGAGTATGCGATCTGGAAGAGTTGGGGGGCAGAGCGGCTGAAAGCTCGGTTCCCCATAGTGCTGAGGCGAGCAGGGGATGATGAGGTGGGTGGAAGAGGAAAATGCCCAAAATGCTCTTCACTTTCATCTTTGCCCTCTTTTCTCTGCAGATGGCATTCTTCTTCTCTCGCTCAAGACTTTCCGCTCTTGCCAAGGCTTCATTGAGTCTGGTCTTCAAAGCGGTTAGAGAAGCAGGCAACGCATAGCCATGCTCCTAGAGGGATGAATATGGTTTCAGCAATGTTTTACTTTACAAATATCACTTTGACACCACTAGTTTATGGCATCATCAGCTATCAAAGCCAGTAATTTTTGAGTGTGTTTAATGAGTGGCAGCAAAACAAATGATATTTTTGTATGTCCAGGAACATCTATCTATCTATTGATGCAATGTCTGTCTGTGCGTCACTCTGTCCAACAGTTTGTCTGTTCCATGCAAGTCTCAGACTTACTGTAAATTCGGCATATATCTTGCTACTGGTGTGCGTGAGTACAGTGCAAAGTTTGGTGGGTTTTGAACAAGAATATAATTTCGCAACAACAGCAAAAGGCACAGGTATGCAATGCGTCCAACAATGTCATCAGCTGCAACCCCAACCTGTTATTTCGCTTAACTAATATTACTTTGCAACATTCCTTTGAGGGAAAAAAGGCTATACTAACTTCACAGCCCTGAATCATCACCAATTCAACATGACAAGTTTCTTGAAAAACATTGTCAGAAATATTCACCTCACCTTCTGGAGGTAGATGTAGTCCTGTCCTTCACAAGCTGAATTGAAGAAATATGGATAAAACATAACAGCAGCAACAATATACATATTTGACGATAAAATATTTACATGTACGAATGCCAATAGCCTTATGATGATGCACCTACTTTTTGGAGGTGAACCGGAAAGCTGAAAAGGGATGGAATAACTCCATTACATAGTCGGACAATCTGACCCATTCAATCAAAATCAGCTTGCTTAAAATGTTGACTACAGAGTATTGAATTATCAGTTGCAGTGAATCCTTCTCTCCTCAACCTACTCCTCCGCTACCCACTTCTTCCTCAGGTTTTCATCTTTGGGAAACCTTCAAAAGTGTCAGACGTAGTCTTGGTCATTTACATACATTCTGTTGTACATACATTGTGCGTCTCCACTCCCCATTTCAACATGGTCTACTCAGTGACTGAGTGTGTGTGTGTGTGTGTGTTGGGGGTTTATTACACTGAACTGCTCATATTGCACAGAATTAAGGCCAGTCAGTGCTGATGAGGTGAACACTGAGGGTTTAGGAACAGCAGTTGACAACTAGTCAAATCAGATGTAATAGTTCAACAGTAATCCCAATATTACCCCTACTCCAGGTGTCAAGTAAGGTTGTACCAGACATTGCATTGGAAAGCTATACTGTACAAGCCACTGTCCCTCTGATTGTCTAACGTTAACGTTAGCTGCTGACTAACGTTAAGTTGCTAATGTCAACGTTTGCTGCTGACTAAGTTGCTAGCTAACAACTTACACCCCCCAACTCAATGTGGGCTAATATTTTACTCCTGTTGGCTTTTACAATATTTATCTTCCATCACTTTGTGTTGTTCAAACATATCATGTTTTAATCATATTAGTGTCATTGCCAAGCAATTCTAGCTACAACATAGTTATACTTGTGGTAACCTAGAAAGATCGATAGCTGTTATAGCCTCGCCCTCGCCAGCCCCGCCCTGTACTTTAATTTCATTTCGTACAGATGGTCTGGGACCGCGGCACTGACAATCGTTCTCTCATTAGATATGTGGTTTCTGCTGAAGTTTAAACTGATTGGATCTGCCTTTACCCAATTGCTAACGCCTGGTCGTGACATATGCAACGCGACGGTTTGTGAAGGATGATAGCTTCCCTACCATTTAGCCACTTCCTTGGAAACGAACGGAGCAAGCTGGAAAATCAAACTTTTCCCAAAACCTGTGTGTAGTAGGGCCATGACATCTTTTCCGCACATAAAATTAAATAAACATTGATCTTGTTCAGACAAGTAAGCGCCGCTAACTTGTAGTCGAAAGGGCTTTCCGTTTTAGCCTTGTGATAGCAACATCTTATTTATTTTGTCATTAGACTGCCAATTTGCAAACCCATCGTCCATAACATGTTTTTTTAATATCCTCCATCGAATGCTGAGGTCGTCTACTCACGTGTGTAGAAGTTTTCAAGGAGCAGACTACAGTAAAAATAGTCTGGATCCACAGGGGCTCTAACTGTCCAGTCGAGGAATCTCATATTTCAGTCATTCTGTGCAATGGTCACTCAGAGCCATACAAGGCTCTTGTATTTGTACCAAGCATGTTAGTTTTCTTTTACAGTTGTGCGTGACAAGAAGCACTACACAAATAGGTCTAAAACCATACAAGGGATGTGTTTAAGTTTTGCTGTACAAGCTATTCTCAGTAGTATATAAGCTATGTTTAGGATAGGAGAAGCTCAGAGAAAAACATGGTGTTATCGGTCAGGCTTTCTCTCCTCTGTTACAAATGAATTTGTCAAAGTTACCACACATGCTTTTGCTCACACCTTATTTGAGATGGAGCTCCAAAATTAACATTGGATTTCCCATAGGGGAAAAAACTTAGGAACCGGATGTCGTGAAATTCTAACAAGAAAAACTACAGGCTTCCGGGTCACTTGCCAACTCTATGTAGCGGTCCCAGACCAAATGAAATGAAAGTACGTCACCAGTCAGGTATACATTTATTTATGTAGTCTCAAATTCAAGTGTTAAAATGAACATCAGAATCAATTTTTATTGGCCAAGTATACTTGCATATACAAGGAATTTGACTCCGGTAGGTGTTATGCTCTCTAGACATGCAAAAGGATGTCCATCATTATACATAGATACAGAGTAAGAGGTACTATGGATATATGATGGATATCAAGACAATATACAATTTACAGTAGACAATATACATAGACTACTATCAACATTATATATAGGTAATAAATTATACTAAGAGTAAAAACCAGTATGGTGCAAGGGACGTAGTGATGTAGGCGTAGTGCAAGAGTCATGGCCAGTGCAGATACCAAGATGAGGGGGGGTGTGGGGGAGGGGATAGGTAAGTATAGAGTAGGTAGGTAAGAGTGTGAATAGATGCAGGTAAACCGTGGCTCAGTATGGAGGTGGGCAGGGTCCATGTAATAACGGGGTGGAATGATCATCTGGATGGAGGTGGCTGGTCCAATTGCTATTCAGGAAGGAGATGGCAGTGGGGAAGAAGCTGTTCGTGTGTCTGGTTGACATATACATGTACATATTGTAGGGTGTGCTTTTCAAACATCAAAATAAAGTCATCATCTGGTGATGGAGTGAGGATGCAGTCATGTCCCAGGGTGACTGGTCACCGATTGCCATGGGTAAAACTCAGCTCAGGCCCGCCAATCTGTGGAAGTAACAAACCAACAAGTAAAGAAAGAAATACATTTTAGTTGAGACAACTTTGGATTGATACATGGCATAATAAGTCATATATAGCGCATTTCATTTGCAAGGAAGCTCAAAGTGCTTCACAAAGAAATAAAGGTTTAAAAAAGGCTTGATCCATGATAGTAGAACAGATAGAATAAAGAATATTTACCCAGAAAGACAACAAAAACATAGTAAGGGCAATAGGCTTCATTCACCAACCATTCTTAAGAAATTTGCTCTCTCTGTTTTTATTCTTTCATGAGGATTGCTGGCGATTTCTTCATGCTTACTAATTAAATAACTGTTCAAAAAATTCTATACACTAAATATTCTCAGTCTGGCTTCAACAGCACCTGTCAACCAACCAATTTCAGATCAAAAACACACAGGCAGCAGGGGGTCCGATTGCATGTTGCACCAGGGATCTATAAAGGCCATCCTACAACTGTCAGTTCACTGCATCTCCTATAATAATTGCATTGTATGCATCCTGATGAATGTCATTGTTGAGACATTCTAGAGAGTAAACACCTTTGTCTAGAGAGTAAAGACCTTTGTCAAATACCTTGTATAGTGACTGAGAAAATGTCTAACATACCCCCAGTTAAGTTCAAAACATTTGCCAGAACACCGGGTAAAGTTTGTCGCAGTGTCCTTGTTAATAGACAAAGTGTGTAGCGTTAAATAAAGTGGATACAAAATTGTGAGACCGCAATAACGCTAATCTCTTACTATTCAATTCAATTCAATTTTATTTAAATAGCGCATTTTTACAAAAGGCATGTCACAAAGTGCTTAACACAAGAGGCCCAATGAGCAACACGGGCAAGGAAAAACTCCCTAGCAGCGTTTTTTGTTTTTACTTGTTATGGTAGAGGAAGAAACCTTGGGCAGTTCCGACGGCTCAAGGGGCTAACCCAATTGCCTAGGGCAGGTTTTCAGTCTCTCAGATGGCGAGTAGTCCACTATTATTCCATTAGATACACATTACAAGAACATTTTGGTAAATAAAGTAATATAGGAGTCCCATTAGAATCCCAGGATATAGTCCCATGTCATTAGGCGCAGTCAAGCCAGGGCCAGCTAGAGGCTGTATCAATCATGTCAGGGTCATCTGTGAAGCTGAAGGCAGACCGCCCAGGAACCCAGAGATGCAGGATCAGGCAGTGGAAGGCAGGGGTGACCCTCAGCAAGGGAGGCAGTGGCATGGACAGTGGAGTGGGTTGAGGACCATTCAGGAGTACCGCCGGATCACGTTGGAAGAAGGTCCCAGGAGAACCCAGGAGGTGCAGGCGCAGGCAGTGGAAGGCAGTGATGACTCACGGCAGGGTGGTAATGGCATGGAAAATCAGAGAGGAGATGAGTTAGAACAGTCTCCATCAGATTTCAGAGAATGTGAGTTATATTGCATGTGAAACCATATACAGATGTTGGCTAAGTGAAGAGAGAGAAGTAAGTGGAGAGGAAAGAGAGAGGAGGAGAAAGAATAGTGAAAATTGTACGGGTTAACAGATGGGTGGATTGTGGCGGCATTATCTATAGCAGCATAACTAAGGTATGATGTATAACAAGCCAACACCACCAAAGGAAATGGTCAGTGGCCACCAAGCCCTGGACGGGAGCTTACAGCAGAGGCAGTCCTTTCCAATAATACCCTGAGGAGGTGTGGCTTACCATACACCATCCCTAACTAAAGGGGTCAGTAAATAGAAAAGTTTTGAGTCTAGACTTAAAGGTGTTGAGAGTGTCCGCTTGACGAATGTTAGAAGGGAGTTTGTTCCACAGGACAGTCGCACGATGCCAGAATGCTCTTCCTCATTGTCGATTTTGATATTCTAGGAATTACTAGGAGACCAGCTAGGTTAGGGAGAGTAGCCTTAAGGAGATCAGTAGGAATTGGATCCAGTAGACAAGTAGAGGCCTTACTTGATGAGATCAACTTGATAATTTCAGATATGCAGGTGTAAACGAGTCCAGGTATGCTATAGGTCGGCTAGGACTTGCTGTTTCCATTATAGGGGAACCAGCTGAATTTGAGGTTTGAATGGTGTTATTTATTTTACCTCTAATAGATTCAATTTTATCTTTAAAAAAAATCATGAAATCATTGCTGTCTAATGTTATTGGAATGGAGTGTGTCACTTCATTAAGCGCAATATTGTGTTAAAGAGGAATTTGGGATTGTTTTTATTATCATTTATAAGTGAGGAGTAGTATTCTGTTTTTGCATTATTAAGTGCTTTCTTATAGTCTTTTAGGCTGTCTTTCCATGCAAGATGGAACACGTCAAGTTTGGTGGTATACCATTTTCTCTCAAGTTTACGTGCAGCTTGCTTCATTGAGCGTGTCTGTTCTGTATACCATGGGGCAATTTTGTCTTGTTTTCTAATTTTCTTTTTGAGTGGCGCAATGGAATTTAATGTAGTGTAAAGTGCATCTATAACATTATCAGTTAATTGATCAACTTGAGTAGGGCTGGGAGGAGGGCCTTCTAATGTGTATTGTGTCATTAAGGGTTCAAGAAGAGAAGGAATTTTATCTATGAAGTCGCTTGTGGCTTGGGGGGTTATTCGTCTAGTGTGGTAGCAAATAGAGTTAGGGGCTGTAGAATCTATTGCAGTCTTTAGAGTTATTAGGGAATGGTCAGTTAGTGAAGGACATTGAGGTAGGATAGCAAGTTGTTCTATTTGTGCACCATATGTTAGAACAAGGTTAATAGTATGACTACCTTTATGTGTAGGTGCATTAACATGTTGGAAAAAGCCAATGTGTTCAATTAAGGATTGGAACGTTGATGCCAGGCTATTATTTACATCATCCATGTGGATGTTGAAATCGCCCAACACTATAATATTATCAGTTTTAATGACTAGTGAGGAAAGAAATTCTGAGAATTCAGTCATAAAGTCAGAATAGGGGCCTGGGGGTCTATATAATGTTACAATCGTTAAGGGTACATTAGATCTAGATGTTTTGTCAGGTTGCATAAGATTGAGAACAAGGACCTCAAAAGATTTAAATTTGTATTCAAATTTGGGAGCCATAGTAAGGTTGGAGTTATAAATTGTGGCAACACCACCGCCACGACCATTGTGTCGAGGTATGTGGTAATTAAAGTGACTTGGAGGAGTAGCCTCATTAAGTGGAAGGTATTCGTCCGGTTTTAGCCACGTTTCGGTTAGGCAAAGTATGTCAATTTCATTATCGGTAATAAGTTCATTTATTAGGGCGGTCTTTGAGGAGAGCGAACGAATATTTAGTAATCCGAATTTCATTTGTGATTTCTGACTATCACGTTTATTTGTTTCTGGTTTTATAAATATGAGGTTGCTACTGTTTACTCCTTGAACTGGTCGTTTTGCGATATGTCTGGTCGCGGACACTCTCCCTAACTGCCTGCTGGGTTGACGGTAAGGCGGCAGAGATCTGTTTAAGACAGTAATTCTGCTACCTGGACCAACTCTTACTAGTCTTATTAACGTTAACGTTAGTCTCTTACTGCATGGTGTCATATTGAAAGCATTTCCTCTCCAAGACGCCTTAACTGGGGGTATGTTAGAGATTTTCTCAGTCGCTTTAGTGCTTTTCTTACATTATCAATAGTTAACAGTCAGTGAATTTCTTTAAACAATTGATGCAAATTGCAAAACCTATAGTGGACCTGCAAAATTGCTCAAAATCAAAGCAAGTAAAAAGCAAGTATTCATGTGAATGAAACTACCAGTGTCATCTAAATGAAATGTCTTGACACCATTTTTATGAACAAGATTTTATTATTTTTTATTGACTATTCAGCATCCATAGCATTGATTTTGACCAACATTAATTGAATGAAAGCAACTAATACACATTTCCAAAAGCATTTGCAATTTGTTGAGAGGAACAAATTGCTACTATGATGTGCACAAATGATTAAATGTTGTGTAGGTTGAACAAATAGTTATGAGAATTTTCATTCTGATCTGAGAAAAGCAAAGTAACTGTAGACTTGTAGGCGATATGGTGTATAACTATTGTCGCTGCTATTGTGTTATTGTTCCTACTATGTTTGCAGTGTACACTGAATATTGATTATTCTTAAAGTGTAGTGTACAGTGCCAAAATGTAACATATTTCTAACATAATTCTAACCATAGACTGATGGCATTGTCTAATGGCATTGTCATCATCAAGATCATACAGAAAACACAGGTAACAGTTCAGAAGGTAATACAGGTAAGTTTTTTTTTGTGATAATGAATGCAGCAGAGATAGTCTGTCTGTGTCTCTCTGTGTCAGCGTAGTGAGGAGATTTAAACTGTTACCCCTGTGCTGCACCCAATTGTTGTAAGCTAGCCATGAATTGTCAGGAAGAAACCCTGGAACTGCCCAAAGTTTCTTCCTTTACCATAACAAGTAAAAACAAAAAACGGTGCTAGGGAGTTTTTCCTTGCCCCTGTTGCTCATTGGGCCTCTTTGTGTTAAGCGCTTTGAGACATGCCTTTTGTTAAATTGCGCTATACAATTGAATTGAATAGGCATTGATTTGATTGGGCCCCTTACATGCATATAAAACTCTAAACAATACATAATGACCATCACATATTTGCTCACAAAGTGGGTTGTCAGGTCTTGTAAGTCAGGTCTAGAGATGTCACAGAACATTGCAGGAATTCTTTTTGATCTACTCAAGAAGATTTTTACCATTAAGAATGGTTGGTCAATCAAGCCCATTGTCCTTACTTTATATATCAGTTCTCACAATGTTTGTGTTGTCTTTCTGGGTAAATGTTCTTTATTCTGTCTATTCTACTATCATGGATCAAGCCTTTTCAAACCTTTATTTCTTTGTGAAGCACTTTGAGCTTTGTGAATGAAATGCGCTATATGACTATAGACTTAATTTGTTATGCCATGTATCAATCCAAAGTTGCCTCAACTAAAATGTATTTCTTTCTTTACTTGTTGGTTTGTTACTTCCACAGATTGGCGGGCCTTAGCTGAGTTTTACCCATGGCAATCAGTGACTAGTCACCTTGGGCATGACTGCATCCTCATGTACATACATGTATATGTCAACCAGACAGAACCAGAACAGCTTCTTCCCCACTACCATCTCCTTCCTGAACAGCAGTTGAACCAGCCATCTAGATCCAGAGCATCATCATTCCATCTCGTTATTACATGGACCCTGCCCACCTCCTCACTGAACCACGCTTTACCTGCACTATTTTTATTCATACTCTTATCTACCCTGCCCTGTCCATCCTAGCCCAGGGAATGACGGGGCTTATGTCCCCTCCCCCACACACACCCCAATACCCTGGATATCCAAGTTGCATCAAGTAGGCAAACTGTTAAGGCCATAGAAATACCAGTATATACGTCTATAATTCTATGGTTATGGCGACTAAAAAACACTGAATTCTAGCGTGGTTACCTACTGGCAGAATCAGTTGGAATAGATCCTGGTTTCAGTCGTAGTGCTCGTGAAAAGCTGGATCTATACAGCCCGAGGTTGACGAAACAATCTGGGGTGAAATGACCAGAGCAAACTACCAATCTCGGATTGAAGTTTAGTGGAACGTGGTTGTAGATAAAAATCAACTACTCCCGTTGAATGCAGGTTCTTGAGGAAGGAGGTGCAACTTCCGGACAACCCCAGTACATCCTGGAACATTACACGCGCGTGCTGACATTTTTTTTCATATGCTCTCCAGTTAACCAGAAATTCAACATGCACTTATTTCAAACAGAAATTCAACATGCACTTATTTTTCTTAGAGCCGTTAGCCGTTCTCAGTGTTAGCTAGCTATTACATAGACTAGGCTACAATTTGTTTATAGCCTACTGCCGAAGCAACAGGGGGCTGGACAAGAGACTGTTCCAAACAATTTTTGATTGGACCAAAGATTCTAGAGCAGAGCTCTTTGGATTGGACAATGTAATGGAGGAGGTGTAGCTTTGTGCTGTCTACGTAGACAAGAGCACTAATTTCAGATTGTTTTTTTTTTCAGTCTGGCAAATTCTAGCCTGAAATTTGCATATAGAAGGAGGCGGAAGATGGTGTTGGGAGTTTCAGTATGGTCCGTTGGATACCTTAAGCTACCTAAATTCAACAATAACAAGGTAAATGTGGTTTTGCATTCTATGGGCTCTAAGTTTTATTGTAATGTTGTTGTGAACTGCATGCTTTTGGCTTATTATTGCAGTAAATGCAGTCTTTTGGACATAAATAAATACAGAATTATGCATTTAACTGCATAAATTAGTTTCTTTTTTGTGTTATTCTTTCATATTTTATGGGTGATTCTTGTTTTGGGCCACATATTTGTGTCCTCATGTTTAACTGGCTCTTATTCTTTTATAAAATTAGACAAATCTTTGTAACAAACCTATTTTATTATGTGTTATTATATGTTTTCTATAGCTCTAACAAAGGAAATTAATTATTATTATTATTATTACATCTCTTTAAGGCACCATTTCTCTGGAATATGCAGTCATTTTAGCCTGGCCCAAATGCAATGTGTTCAACTTCCTCAGTAAATAAAAACTATAAAATAAAATAAAATAAAAATGTATTATTTATTATTTTTATAGGCTAGGGTATACCACCTTCAGTGAAACAAACAAATCTGGTAAAACTTATTTTGTTTTCTGTAATTATATATTATATGTCCCCGCATTCCTTTTCCACCCTGTTAGCCTATAGTTTCTTGGCTCCCTAAAAAGACTACAAATTCATACAGCCATTTCCAGATATGACATAATTTGTTTTTAGAGGCAAATTCACCTGGAAAACTAAGATAAGCTGTAGCCATCACTGTCTCCGGTATTTTTTGCAATTTCATATAACAATGGCCCTAAAAACCTGACCAACACTTCACCCCATCATCAGAGCTTACTTAGTGACCTTTCACTCACACCTAACACAAAGGTCAAGAACCTTGGGGTGTATATTGATCAAGACCTCTCTTTAAATAGTCATGTAATATCTCCAAAACCTCATTCTTTCATTTACGCAACATTGCTAAGGTTAGAAAATTCCTTTCTTTTGAGTATGCAGAAAAAACTAATACATGCATTTGTTACCTCCAGACTTGACTATTGTAATGCTCTGTTCTCTGGATGTGGTACTAGCTGCATCAAAAACCTTCAGCTAATACAAAATGCTGCAGCACGAGCACTCACTAGGTCAACAAAATATGAACATATCACACCTATCCTTACTTCCTTACATTGGCTTCCTGTTGAAAGCCGAATTGATTTTAAAATACTTCTCCTAACATACAAAGCCCTTAATGGCCTCCATTATATAAAAGACTTACTTGTTCCCTACCACCCTTCTAGACCCCTAAGGTCACAGAATGCTGGTCTCCTAGTAATTCCTAGAATATCAAAATCCACAATGGGAGGAAGAGCATTCTGCCATCGTGCGCCTGTTCTGTGGAACAAGGTCCCCTCTAACATTCGTCAAGCGGACACTCTCAACTCCTTCAAGTCTAGACTCAAAACTTTTCTATTTACTGATCCCTTTAGTTAGGGATGGTGTATGGTAAGCCACGCCTCCTCAGAGTATTATTGGAAAGGACTGCCTCTGCTGTAAGCTCCCGTCCAGGGCTTGGTGGCCACTGACCATTTCCTTTGGTGGTGTTGGCTTGTTATACATCATACCTTAGTTATGCTGATATAGTTTAATGCCGCCACAATCCACCCATCTGTTAAGCCGTACAATTTTCACTCTGTCTTTCTCCTCTTCTCTTTCCTCTCCACTTATTTCTCTCTCATCACTTAGCCAACATCTGTACATGGTTGCACATGCAATATAACTCACATTCTCTGAAATCTGATGGAGACTGTTCTAACTCATCTCCTCTCTGATTTTCCATGCAATTACCACCCTGCCGTGAGTCATCACTGCCTTCTACTGCCTGACCCTGCACCTCTTGCCTCCTGGGTTCTCCTGGGAGCTTCTTCCAACATGATCAGGCGGCACTCTGGAACGGTCCTCAACCCACTCCACGGTCCATGCCACTGCCTCCCTGCTGAGGGTCACCCCTGCCTTCCACTGCCTGATCCTGCATCTTTGGCTTCCTGGGCGGGCTGCCTTCAGCTTCACAGATGACCCTGACACAGCCTCCAACCCTGATACAGCCTCCAACTGGCCCCTGGCTTGACTGCACCTAATGACATGGGACTATATCCTGGGATTCTAATGGGACTCCTTACTTACTTTATTTATACCAAAATGTTCTTGTAATGTGTATCTAATGCAATAATAGTGGACTACTCACCATCTGAGAGACTGAAAACCTGCCCTAGGCAGTTGGGCTAGCCCCTTGAGCCGTCGGAACTGCCCAAGGTTTCTTCCTTTACCATAACAAGTAAAAACAAAAAACGCTGCTAGTTTTTCCTTGCCCCTGTTGCTCATTGGGCCTCTTGTGTTAAGCGCTTTGTGACATGCCTTTTGTAAAAATGCGCTATATAAATAAAATTGAATTGAATTGAACAAACCGATTTGAGGCACCCTTAAAGTTCCACCCTGTTAGTATATATTATGGGAAATATTTATTGAAAAGATTATTTTTTAAAATATGTTAAAAGTAGCTATTTAAAGGCGCTCTAAGCGATTGTGTTTGATGTCACTTCTTGTTGACGTTCGAAGTATTGTCAAACAAAACGGAGGATAGCTCCCTCCCCCCCTCCCTCCCATGCCTCCTGAAAGACTCACGCGCACTAACCCCCACCCAACCCCTCCTCCAAATCCTTCTTGTCGTTTATTGGCTGGAACAATGTTTGTTATGTTTCATTTCGTTTGTTATGCTAGGTTTGCCCACTGTGTTTTTTAGCCGTTTGTGGAGCCTGGGCTGTCTACAGAGACCGCGTTTTTTTTACAGTGTGTTCAGGGGACAGGCAGCTAGCAGATTGTGAGGAGATGTTTGCTGTATGTAACAACAAATGTTTTAGTCCTAAAAACGCGTCACATCGCTTAGAGCACCTTTAAGTGCTGATAAGATGTACAGTGTGTGCTAGCTAAATGATGTCACACAAAGAGCTAGAGCTAAATTAGCTAGGAATTTTACACCCTGTTAGGCTATGTAAGGGATATGCAGCTTACTGAGTAGAAATGGCACTATAGTTATATATTTATTTTTACAAATGTTTATTATTTAAATTAAAATGACTTGCAGATGTATTATTTGAATGTATTTCTAAATTACTTTTTTATGACAGTGAAAAATAATGGTATATTATTCTCATTAATAATATTATGACAATTTTATTGTTGTTGTTGTTGTTATTATTATTAGTAGTAGTTGTAGAAATAGTAGTAGTAGTTGTTGTTGTAGTACTGTTGTGAAATACAAAGGAAACTATGCATGATACAATAAATGATACTCGGTTCCACACTGATATATTCCATTCCACCCTGTTAGGCTTCGTAAAAGTTAATTAAAGTTAAAAATGTTAATGCTAGAAGAATGAAACTTTTATCATAGCAAAAGGGGCACATTATATCCCAGAAAAGTTCAGTATTGTTCTACTTGTATATTATTTAAACTTTGCAATTAC
Organism: Limnothrissa miodon; assembly: GCA_017657215.1. NCBI lineage: Eukaryota > Metazoa > Chordata > Actinopteri > Clupeiformes > Clupeidae > Limnothrissa > Limnothrissa miodon. Next base: position 294,599 of record JAGFZM010001451.1, read on the forward strand.
TGTGTAAATTTCCCTAACAGGGTGGAAAACGAATGGGAAAATGCATACAAAACACGTCCCATAATTATAATATTTTCAACCCCTGAGCTTGGCAAACATGCATTCCTCATAGCTAAGTATGGTATGGTCCTGACAAAATGTTTAAATCATAAAATTCAACGATTCACTTTCAACATTCAATGATTCACTTTTGTCAGAAAACAGACAGCAGAATATGTGGTCCAAAACAAGAATCACCCTTATACAACAACACAATGAAATGTCAGCACAGTACCAGCCCTAAATATTTTGGTGTCATTTTCTCATACTCCTCATTTATTTCCATATAGTCTACACAATGCCTCCTGGATTCTTGGCATGATCTTCTCTGCAGCGCAAACCAAGTGTTCAACATTTCCAGTGTGTACTGCTGTATTTTTGTACAGCAGGTTAGTATCTTAGTTTGACCCATCATATTTAGAAATCCATTTTAAAATATTTAATAAATTACCCTGATCTTGATGTAAAAGGCCAATGGTTAACTTTATTTTCCTGTGTCCTACAGTAAGCAGCTTGTGAGAAATGGTGGTGTGGACCAGGTGTTCCTGTACACAGATCCTCACTGAGATCTTCTGACAAACGGATACAGTACTCTATTATGAAGGTAGCTTTGTTTTCTGTATAGGGTACTTGTGTTAAAACACTTAGCCGATGCTGATCTAAGGTGGACCTTTGCACACCTCTGTTTCTCACATACACACACGCACACACATTTACAGTAGGCCCAACCCTTCTGTCAACCACTGGTCATCACCATTGCTCATCCTATTCAAACATGCACCATGAAGAATAACAGTAATGTAATTTTGCCACATGTTTTACTCGACATCTCTGTATGTGAAAATATATGCTTTAAAACATTTATTGCACCATGTCCTAGGCCACAAAGGTGTTTTGCATCATGCCATCATCAGTGTGTAATAGACACCCAAACAATGTTTTTTCAAAGAAACAGAAAACAGGCGGATCACATGACAACATTTGATTAGCTTCACCCTTGGGTGTGCATAGTCAGACAACACAACATAGCATAGCATCATAGCAAACTTACCCATGATTTCATCTCCATTAGGGTGGATTACTGCAGTGGTCTTTTCACAGGTCTTCCGAAAAGGACCATCAAACAGCTTCAACGATCATTACAAGAACATGTGTCCATGACATTTCTCCAATTCTAAAATTGAAAGCCTATCTGCTTGTGTTTAAATCACTAAATTTAACAGGTCCCACCATTTTAGTTCTCCTCTGTGCCACTTCTCCAGCCTGTTATATGCTTTAAAACATTTATTGCACCATGTCCTAGGCCACAAAGGTGTTTCCACATCACGCTATCATCAGTGTGTAATAGACACCCAAACAATGGTTTTTCAAAGAAAGGTGGATCACATGTCAACATCTGGGGTGGTGGTGGCGCAGGTGCTAGAGGAGCCGTTTGGTGACAGCAGGTTGTAGGTACGAGCCCCACTCTACCTGACCCCATCGAAGTGTCCTTGAGCAAGAACTGAACCCCAAATTGCTCCTGGTGGCAGGCTGGAGTCTTGCATGGTAATCTCCTCCACTGGTGTGTGACTGGCTTATGAGCATATGAATGAAATATATATATAACTTAATATAAAGTAGGAGTAAATACAGATAGAACACAACAAACAAAATGTGCTGAACTTTTCAATTTACATTCATTCATTGACTTTAGTTCAGGATTCAACACAGTATATTTCACCTTAGCCACAAATATGAAGGCTCTGAGACTGATCCCTACTGTCTGTGTCCCTAAATACATATATTTAACCCCACAGCTCTGGTGCCCCCAATGCTGCTTTTGATTGCCATGCTATAACCATATACCCATATGACTGCAACGTCAACGGTATTAACGTCTCCATCCTCGAGTTTGTGATGAGTACAGTGGTCATCTGCAGTGGCCTTCTACACTTGAGAGTGTTGTAAATGTCAGGATTGCGGCCTCTACGAGGCATAATTGAGACCCAGGCGCAGGTAATTTGCAAGGACGAACGAATTTATTAACAAAACACAGAAACAAACTTACTACAGGAGCGAGGACAGAATCAAGCGAGCCACAAGACACCCGACATTCGACAATGATCCAACAAAGACTGAACAAGGACAGGGGTTTAAATACAAGAGGTGATTAAAGAACAAGACACAGGTGTGACAAGGCGGGGTTAACTAATACAATAATCACAAGACAAGACAGAGTGCAGGTGAGGGGTGGACCCAGGGAACTGATTGACAGGAGGGAAGACAATCACATGACCACATCAGGAAGAGAACAGGGGAAGACAGACACATGGCAGGAATGACAGGAGCACATGACATGACAAAGAAACCAGGAAGTGAAACAGGGAACAGGCACAAAAACACCAGGAACTAAAACAGAAAAACTAACACACAAAACTAACTAACACACCCCAAAACCCTGACAGTAAAAGCACCATCGCCTGGTATAGGAACTTCACAGTCAGAGATTTTTACTACTCTGTGGAGAGTAGTAAACTCAGCTGAACACACTAACAAGACTCAACTCTCTAACCAAAATATCAATTCCAGAAGGATACTATAAGGTTCAAAAGATTTCTGAGGCAATCATGTCATCCTAATAATAGACAGTTTGAACCACAAAAATCAAGAAGACGCCTATGTAGTCTCAGGGCCAGAACTATATATCCTGAGTTCAACTAAGCTCTAAATTACTTTGCATACATTCACTCCTCAAAACTTACAACTCCATCCTAACACATTACATACACTCACACAGACATACACATGCGCCTGACTTGCCTCCCTCGAACATAAAACAACAACAGGCATACTGACCCCCACCCCACCCCACCCCACCCCACCCCACCAGTGCGATCACCAGTAAGCCTCCTCTTTACGTACACACAACACACTGCCACACCACCCCTGCCTTCACCATACACAACATCCCCACCCACCATACAAAGTCTGCTGGCAGAGCTGGCCCTTTGAGCCGTTGATCTGCCTAAGGTTTTCTCCTGGGATAAGGGAGGTGCCATGATGGAGTGCTTAAACAGATACTGAAAAGACCATGCAGCTGCCACAAGCCAACTGCATTTTGTGAATAGATCAACTCCAACAACAACAAAAAAGGACTCAACAGAAAACCCTACAAACAATGTGAAAGTAGGACCCCTCTTAACATGTTTGACGCCATATTGATAATGTCTTTTCACCAAGAGGTCTCAAGCAGATGTAGCTATAATAACTAGTAAATATAACTTGTAAAATTACTTTACTACAGTACTTAAGTATGTTTTTTTCTTTCAATTTTGTGATGAAACGGGTTCGCTCTTTCCAGGCATTTTTCAGCAGTGATGTTGCACCACATACAATTTACACATAACATAGGCCTACAACAGCATTCAAAGGGTATTCACGTGTTAAGCACGTGCCATACATTGGTCTGAATCATCTCTGGCCTTGCTAGACCTGGTTGAATCCTGATTCAATCGGATCTTTCACCCGTATCTTTATATTAACTCATGAGTCGCGATTCTCTGGTATCATTAACCCGGATCACTTGAGTCCTAAGTTTCGATTTAAAATGATAAACAGCGCCACACACAAACCTCTTGCAACATTAGCTAATACTAGCCCTAGACATCTTAGCTGCCATAAGATGTATAACTTACAATTTCGTAGGCAACCACAACTCCACAAGTGACAATGTGCACAGGCAGTCCGAGATAACAACTTCCCGCAGAGCCGGAAACTGCGAAGCTCGTAGACGGGAACTCATGGATCTCGAGTCCCTAGGGTCGCGCTAATTAACCGCGAACCGCGGTTACATTGGATCAGTTGAGTCCAGTCAGCCGGTTAGAGCGAGGGTGAGTCTCTCCTTGTGTTAGGAAAAGCAACTCCACAACAAACGCTATTTTTTCACTTCTGAAATAACACAATGTTCTGCACGTAGCCTATAGATGTAATGTATTAAAATGATTGTTAATTTGGTCCGGTAGACAGTCTGAAACATTGCAAATTGTAGATGGAGACTCTTAAATCCTCGGGTCAGCAGAATTAACCGGCCACATGAGGAAACTCGCGTAACCGCGGTTACATGGTTGGATCACTTGAGTCATCCGGTTAGCGCCAGAGCGAGTCTCTCCTCGTGTTAGGAAAGCAAATCCACAACAAACGCTATTTTTTTCCACTTCTGAAATAACATGATGTTCTGCAAGTAGCCTACAGATGTTGTTATGACCTTAAAATTATTATACAGTTTACTCTATTTTACTGATGTTAGTTTTCCTATCTCTTGTATGGAACAGTTTCTATTAACTTTAATGTCATTTGTGGTGTGAGCGACCTCCACTGGTCAACATTGATATTTCAGTGCATATTGTTTAAACTTCGTTTGAGACATAATAATAATAATAATAATAATAATAATAATAATAATAATAGCTATGCGTAATAATACTACCACTACTACTAATAATAATAATAACTAATAATAATAATCTATTAATCCCCTGGGTGAAATTCAGGAAAACACAATCACTCTGGCTATAGGCCTAATATAGATAACATCATTAGTTGTCTTCTATTAGCAGTCTATATAATGTAAGGCTATGTTATTATCCCATAAGTAGCCTAGCATAATAAACATATTAGTAGATCTAGCAGTGGTAATAACCATTGTACACTAGGACTAGGAGTTTTCTTGTCGATTTAGCAATACTGACTCAAGTGACTCGCATAACCCGGATCAGTTGAGTGAGTGACTCAGAATAACCCGAATCCTGAAGAGGAATCGATTTTGCCAGGCCTTTTGCGAACTGCGGTGGCAATAAGGATCGTTTTGACAAGGGCTGAGCTCAAAATTAAGCCCTGCCCCACCCACACTGATGCTGCAGGTCCGGAGGCGGAGGCTTTTCGTACAATATGGCATCTCTGCCAAAATCACTCCAGCACTAATTTGCGCCCTGCGTTGGAGTTCTGGGGTTTCATTACAGCGTGGTGTGTTTTCCAGTAATGTAAGACCTGTGTGAAGTCACTTAACTGTGGGTCGCGCCATACGTTGACTCCGTGTGTGGACTTGTGTGTTATTTCTGCCTATATATTTGGTTATTTGAGCTATTTAAAGTGTAGACCTACAGGATACGGAACAATTCTGAATGTTGCACGAGCAGCGTATGTCTCAGTATGAGTCTACCAAGTTACATGAAGACAGGTGGACGTCGTAGTCTAACTCAAAAGGTAGGCTATGCCTGATTGTCCTGTGTGAATGATAGTACTTGACAATTTTTTTTAGTTCTTTTACGTAGGTTTTCCCACAAATAAAATCCTAAAATATTGTATTTATCCTAAATCTATTTTTTGGTAAGCAAGTCTTTTTATCCCTACTTTCCGTTGCAACAGGCATACAATCAGCAGTGGCTTGTGGAGGAATAAACCTTTAGACCTTTCGCATAATGAGGTAGGCAAAGGTGCTGAAGACCAATTTGATTGCGCTATAACTAGCCTACAGCGCAAACCATGTAAAATTTCAGAGACGTGCAACTATTTAAACTGTATAAAAGCGTGATGAACTAGACTTCTTGTCGACGATAGAGATATCATTAAGGTTAATATTTCTAGCCTAAATACATTCGATTCATTTGTGTTTTAATACAGGCTACCACAATATATTTTGGTGCGCGCACTTACTTAAACCTACAACAATAAATTCTATTTATGGCCATGACATGGTGCCAATAAACCATTCAGACAAAGTGTGTACATTCCAATAGGGTAAGTAATATCTTATAAATAACATAGCAAAAACTCTGTGGGCTACGCAGAGAAACTTGACTCTCTACTACGACCTGTAATGTAACCGGAAGGTGCTAAGTAACCGGTTAAGTAAAATTTCAAATAAAGAAGGCAAAAAAAAGTAAGTAGTAACTGAGTTGTGGATTGTAACCCAGCACACAATAATAGCTAATGTGGGGGCTGTATAATGAAATTGCGAAAATCTCTAATAGCCTAGGCCAAGACCATACAATTAGATAAAGACAGTGTAAGTAGACAGTGTAATTAATCAAATTAACAAAAAACACACACTCTCGCTCTCTCACACAAAACTATTTGATGAATATTTTTATGGATATAATGTAGGCTTTGTCCTTTCTGAGTTTTCGTTGACGTTTACACACTGTGCGTGCGTTTGGTCAAAGGTTGACACCTGTGGCTTGGACCAATTGCCAAAGTAGTCGGAGTACGGAGGTAGGATCCTTGAATCAATTTTAGGGTTTATGCAACAAAAACTATTAATTTGTTCTGTTCCGAAGCTACCAGAATAACAGGATAACATGAAAATAGGTGTTACAATTCGGTCAAAAAAAGGGGATTAGGAAATTGGCTGTAATGCAAAGGATAGTCTGTGTCAGTTAAATATTTGGGAACTATAGATTAACAGTTGACAGATATTTGCATAGGGCCTACATTTGCGTCGCTATATCTTACCATAATTTTTCGGGCCACAATAATTTGTAGCATAACATCTCTCGTATGTGCTGGGGGTTAAATAACAAAAGTAATGTTAAAAATTCTCAATCCATTATTTGATAAACACAGAAGGTCTTTCAGTGTATTTTTGGAAGTTAGGTGTATATAAAGTACGTTGCATTTTCATAATGTGCACTTATTCTGGGTTAGATAGGAGATGGTTATTCTGCAAGTTTAGTAACAGTGTACACTCAGTCTAAATGGCAGATACATGTATTTATTTACCAAAAATATGTCTGTTTCCCTATGTGTTTCACTAATTCAAGATTGGGATAAATGCAGATACATTTTATTTCATTGGATCAGAGTATAGTGATGAATAAAATTAATATTTAAACAAACCATTATGTTAAAGTAGGTAGATAGATAGATAGATAGATAGATAGATAGATACTTTATTGATCCCCAAGGGGAAATTCAAGGCCCCAGCAGCTTAAAAAAAAATCACACACAACATATACTACAGTGTACACAGGATAAGAAGCAGATCAACAAAACAACATGACTAGATCAACATTACTAAAAATAACAATAGAATACAAATACTATGGGTAGAGTATTATGTTAAAAGAGAATACAAGGGTGAAATGAACCAAAAGTAATTAAAACATAAAAAGATTTGGAAAGAAACTAGAATTGCAATTCCCAGGAATTACACAGTGCATGCAAAGCTATGTGCCCTACTCTATAAGGTAAGACGAACCTATTTATTCAGAGAAATGCCCTAAGGGCAACACACTCCCCGCCTGGCCTCGGGAGGCCACTATGCCAAACAAACATTATGCATTCAGTCCATTTTTTTACACTTAGAGATAGGCAGATGTCAATTTTGTTCTCGTCACCTGCAGTTCCCTGTATCAGATTTGACAGAAGCAAAACAATGCACACAAAAATGCCAGTTAAATGTCTGGCTGGCTATACAGAAAGCCTCTACTTTCTTTCTAGCATTTTTTTTATACCCAAAAATCTGTTAAAAGTCTCATTCTGAAGTTTGTGCCAACCAAATATGTTGTGAGTCAATGTCTGAGGTCAAGTGTGTTTTTTTCTTTGACATGATTGATACTAGCTTCCACACCAGCCTTTTTTCAGCCACTGCTGAGAGATTAGGAAGTGCTTTAGCAGCTTCATGTTGGAACTCCCATCACCTTGTATCATTGTCTGTCTCACTTCATTCTTCATTCAAGGCGTCACTAGGCTCACTTGATCCACTTGGTAAATGCAAAAAGCAGATGGCACATAATCTGGTGACAAAGGGTCCTGACTCTTTTCTGTAAAAAAAGATTCAGTTTTGACAATGCAGTTATATTTAGAGTTTTCAGGAACATTGTTTTGTAAGATAAACACACTAACCATGCATGATGACACAATTTTAGAGACTCTAAACTAGATATAAATTCCCACCCAATTTGTTTTTAATATGTACTGCAAAGTTTTAAAAATTCTTTTTTTTTTGTGCCATCTGGAGCCGCCTCCTTTCAATCTCTAAAGGAATCTGCTAAATGGCCATATTTGGTTTATTTTCTACTGGCACAGCAAAAGCTGACTATTGTTACTAAACATGAATTTGGAGTACTGTAGGTTGATATGATGATGTTGGTTGGATTAACAGTTACACTATACAAATGTATAACAAAATTCCAGACTCTGGAACATAACGGACTGGATACACTCGGACATGTGTGTGTGTGTGGGGGGGAAGAGGGTTAAATGTAATAAGTAGAAAGTAAAATATTGCTGTTAAAATGTGGTGGAATACAAGTGAAAGTCAAAAAAACAACAACACTGTTGTTACTTAAATGTCAATTAAACAGTAGCCTACTTGAGTGTTTGTACTTAATGACTTTCCGTTTAAGTCATGTCTTTTTATATTTTGTTTTTAACATTGATTTGCCCTGTGCATGAAATGCACTATATGAAATATAAATTAATTTAGCCTGGCCTTTATATAGGTTTCAGATTTTGATAATTGAACAACTGATAAGATACATTTTTTTATCTGACCTTTTACTCTTAGGAACACCTTTTCCCAGAAGAAAGCCTTGGCACTAATTTTACCCATACTTTTCTTTGTCTACCATGTGCCCTACTCTATAAGGTAAGACAACAGTTGAAACACGTTTCATTCCCAGTTATATTTGTTGTATAATTTGTACCTATTTGATATATTAGAAGTCTCTGTAAATATAAAATTAATCTGCTATACTGTACTATAGTAGCCTGGCTTCCGCGGCTAATAAACTCGTTGGAGCTTAGTGTGGCAAACCTACCATACTACCCATTGTCTGTGAGGCGGGCTAAACCTGCATCTAGCAGATGCCTCACTGGCGCTGGGGGGTAAAGCTCGTTTCTCATTGGTTCCCACTTTTTTGGGAACAGAAATGCTCTAAAACGGCTGCTTCGCCAGACTGACAAGTTCGTGAAATTCAATGTAGCGTCACAGGAAGTATGGGTGGGCTTAGGTTAGTGCTACAGTATACTGTGAAAGTATAAGGAAAGACAAAAAACAGTAACATTTTTGTTGTATAATTCGTACCTATTAGATACATAAGAAGTCTCTGAGGAATCTGCTTTACTGTGCTAACTGTGAAAGTATATCAGTGTCCTTTTTTATGATCCTAATGTAGGCTGTACTTGTGCTTAGGTTTCTTGAGGGCTTGATTCCCATGGATAAATGCCAGTTTACCCATGAAGACATGAAGCTGGAGAATGCTGGGGACAAAGCTCTTAACTTTGGGTAGGTGGAAATGGAACACCAGCAAGCATTAATTAAAGCAACATGAGGGAGCAAATATCCGTGAACTTTACATTACGATGTGGTTAACGCTCTTTTTTGGGATTAAAAAAAGTAAAAGCGCACTGCTCATTTTAATAGAAGCTTTCATTTACAGGGTATTGAACAATTTCATGAATATAATGGTTCTAAAAACTTGCTTTCACATAACTGATAAGAGGTGAGAATATCTACATTAGCAGTCAATTTGAAGTCAATGTTCTGATGTTGCTGGAAAACTTGCATTTGCTAACATTTAGCAAAGGTAACTTAAAACACAAAATATGCATATATATACACATGTGAATTTTATATTTCTCTGTCAGAATGACTAGACTTACATAAACAGCATTGAGTGGATTATATTCTCATTGGCTGACACAGTAACTGCAATAACCATCTTAACATCTTGTTGGCAATAACTCCCCTTGATGAAGTACAGTTGTATACAATCCAATGTAATTATTCCACTTGGTTTACTGCGAAAATGAGTGTGCCAGACCCTAGCTACCTTGTGTTATGTGATGTTGCCATTAAGCATATAACACATGTGATAGTAGGACTAATAGCAGATATTGCCAAAGCCATGGTTCAGCCACAAAAGTCACTGAACCAATCCTACAAATATTAATTTTAGGTTCTATTGCCACTGAATATAGCTTGAAGACATAACATTATGTTTTCAACTCTGTTTAGTTTTTAATTCTGTTATTTCACCCTCAAAATAGTTCCAAGTTTGTTTGGTTGAGTGGCTAAAATTTGCTTGCGCACATTTGTGCTTATGCTCACATTGCTCACATTGGTCAACTCAATGTAAAATATACGTGATAAGATGTAAAGTGTCACCCATTATTATATCAGGAGTATATATCTCCACTCAATGATGCATAGAATGCAACTTGTCCAATCGGAATCATTCTGACCAGACCTAATTGTTGTTAAGATATCTTATATATTTACATGACTATTATGCTGTAGATTGGCGTCCTTTCAGTGGGACTTGCCATTGCGTGATTTGTAGGTTAAGTTAGTTAGCCCTGCAATTAGCGGGATAACGTTCTGTTAGGTGGTCATCATCATGGAATAATTCCCTCCAGAGTGATCTCTAACAGATGGGCAAAGGCTTTGTTCTTCTATCTGAGAACAATATTTGGAACAAACAAAAAGGTGTATGCATAGAACATTGGGCAGCTGTATAAGCCGTCCTTTGGATGAAACATGAAACCAAGGCGTTTCCTCTGTGTCCTGCCCAAAGTCTCAACCTGGCTAATTCAGCATGACCCCCTAATCATCCCCCATTGTATGTGGCTTATTCTCTTCCTTGCTCTCCATCTCAAGGGGGTGTGTGGTGTTTGTTATGACCCAGGTGTTGCTACACATTGGTGGTGGTTGATGAGGTCCCTTTCCCCTGACCTTCATAATTGCATTTTTACTCTATTTTTCTTTAAGTCAAACACTATTTTAAGTGTTTCAGCAATGCTGAAACAGTTGCTGTAAAGAAGTAAACAGATTGTAAAACACTCTCATGACAACTCTCACAACTGACATCTTTTCTTTCATATTCATTAACTCCTTATATTGGGGTGGTATAATGCACCAATAATTCAGTCAGGCTCTTGACAGGCTCAATTTGGTGATTCTTCGGATGTATTTATTTACTCAAGGCAAAGCAGAATTGTTAACAGAAAGTTCTTCAGCGAGTTAATGAGTCCTGAAGGACAGTTTTGACATGCCATAGATCTTACATGTGGTCCAGAGCACCAGCACCAGACCCAACCAACCAGCGTCCAAGAAAGGGACATCATGGCTAAGCACTGACAGACAGGGATCCAGAATATAAACAGGCATGTACTAACAGGCCCCAGGTGATCCTCATGACCACCTGAGACAGGGTCCCCCTGGAAGGGTTTGGGGTGACTTCTGTCTCATGGGCTTCTGAGGTTTCCTGAGTGAGCTCCAAAGAGGCTTTTAGAAAGAGGCTTTAGAGGCGTTACAGATATGCCCTAAAATTCATTTTGTGAAATAATTTAACAGTATAATTTAAACAGTATGTAGTATACAACATACAATATTGTTTTACAATTTCAAATGTACAGTATTGACCAGGAGACACAGACAAAAGCTTGTTTGTCATTTCTGGGTTACATCATTTGAACAACAGATGACGACTACCAAGTCAGATGACAGTTAGAAAAATCAGGTTTTTCAGGTATGAGTTTTACTTACCTTGATGCGCATCAATGGAAAGACAACACACTTCATATAAAGATCCAGCAGCGGCTCTAACTTGATAAGGAAATAGACTGACTTTAAGCATGGTAAACACTGGAAAAACTTAAAAACACAATATTCCACCACACAGTATTTCTAATGACAAAAACAGCTTTGAACAGTTTTGTCAAAATGAAAGAAAAAATTAAATGAAAATAATCTTTTTTCAGACCTGTTTATCAGACCTGTGACATCCTCAGGAAAAAAGAGGTTATTTTCTGTTATGTTATTCACAAACATCTCTGCCTTTTTTCTCTAGGTCTCGGCCTGATGTTCAGACCTGCACTTACTGGGGTGCACCCATCATCTGGGATGGGATGTTCGACCCAAAGGTTTATGATGAAACCCATGAAAGTCTCCATACCTCGGTGGCCTTGACTGTTTTTGCTGTGGGCAGGTTATTGTCACAATTTAAGCAATACTATATGTGAATGTGTGTTACATACCTACTTGTCTTTTTACAAATGGAGTGGGATATTCCCATGAATCCACACTGAATGTCTACTTTGTAAGATAATAACAACTACAATGCCATGCAATAATATGCTATGGATGTATACAGAATATTCAATGAAAGACAGAAAGAAGACTTACATAATCGTGGATTTCTAACCATAATTTTCCTTTTGACATACGTCAGGTACTTTGATGCCTACCTTAAAGACTTCCTGGTCTCTGCTGAACACCACTTTATGCTGGGTTTTCCTGTGACTTACTATGTGTTCACGGACACCCCAGAGAAGGCCTCGCTCTTACATCTGGCAATAAGTCGAGAACTTAAGGTCCTGCCAGTAGAACGTCACTCCAGGTGGCAGGATGTCTCAATGATGCGCATGAAATCCATCAGGGATGCCATTGACAGTCACATCCGTCACCGCCATCAGTATGTTTTCTGCATGGATGTGGATCAGGTTTTTGGGGGGCGCTTTGGCACGGAGGCTTTGGGGGACTCGGTAGCCCTCCTCCACGCGCACTACTACCATCGCTTTAAAATCCTGTGGACGTACGACACAAATCCAAAATCTCAGGCGTACATGGCCGACTCGCAGGGGGACTTCTATTACCATGCGGCTGTATTTGGTGGCTCCTGGCAAAGAGTGAGGCAGATGACGGACGCGTGCCATCGCGCCATCATGAAGGACAAAGAGAATGGATTGGAGGCTCTCTGGCATGACGAGAGTCACTTAAACAAGTACTTTTGGCAACATAAACCCAGCAAGGTGCTATCGCCAGAGTACTGTTGGGATCATTTTATTGGGCATCGCAGTGATATCCATATTACACGGCTCCTTTGGCAAGAGAAGCACTATAACCGGCTCAGGGGCGCAGGAAGCTGAAGATGCATGCCTATGCCAGCAGCAGTCATGTTTCAGTCATGTAGTGCCAACAGGTTTTCTAAATATGAATATCATTTGCAAAATACCGCAAAATGTCAATGTTTATTTTTTATTTTATACAGAGATGTATATTTTTTAATATAAAATTGACTAAATATTTTCTTCTCTATGCTGTTCATCCACTGTTTTGCAGTCAGCAGTGTTTTCAGCCGTGTGTAATCTCAAAGCCTCAGAAGGTCTCGTAAAATCTTGTAAGGTCAAAATAATGTGTGTTCTTTTATCTGTTAAAATGAATAAGCAGTGGCAGCTAATGACTGAAATGTGTTCGTGTCAAGCTTTTTGGGATCTTTGGAGTGTTCCCAGACTAGTACTGTATCAGAATGCAATTTTGAGCAGAGGTACTGGCTAATCCACAGTTATTATTCTCCACCAGAAGATACAATGTTCATGCTGTTTGTATGCATGTTTGCAGGATTACACAGACCACATGCCTTATTTGACTTTGAGGAAAAGTCAAAACCTTAGAAGAAAGATTCAATTAAAGGGGACTAAAGCAGCCAAAGGCATACTTTCATTACTCTCTGATCAAATTATCAAATACTCACATTCAAATGTGATCAAATACTCACATTCTCTCTGATCAAATTATATATATCTTACCTTCACCACAGTGTAGTATGATTAAAATACCCTAGAGCTATTGTGAAACCAGCAACTGACATTTTGGTTTGCAGTGGGAAAAAAAACATTCCAAGGGGTGCACATCTGTGAGGACCTCACCTGGACGACCAACACTGCATCACTGGCAAAGAAAGCCCAGCAGCGTCTGTACTTCCTGCCCCACCACCCATCATGACCACATTCTACAGAGGAACCATTGAAAGCATCCTCTCCAGCCGCATCACTGTGTGGGGCGGGAACTGCACTGACTACAACAGGAAAGCCCTGTAACGCATAGTGAACACAGCTGAGAAGATCATTGGCGCACCTCACCCTTCTCTGAAGGTCATATACACCACCCGCCTCCCGCGAAAGTGATCACAATTGTGAGTGATGCGTGTCATCTGACACACAAGCTGTTCAACCTCCTGACTCTTCACAACAGCACAACAGACTCTTTACAAGAGCACATACTGCTACTAGGGGTTAGGACATGTTTTCTGCTGTACCTGTAAACTTGTTTTTGTCTGTCCTGTCCTGTCTGTCTACTGAATATCTAGTGGTAAGAATAGTGATTAGAGTATATTTTCCGTCAGAACATAGTTTATTTTGTTTCTATGCACTTTTATAGTTTGTTCTGTCCTGTATTGTCTAATGTACACAAGAGGCAGTGAGAAACGTAATTTCGATTCCTTTGTATGTCTAGTACATGTAAAGAAATTGACAATAAAACTGACTTGACTATTTGATGCCAAAAAGGCAGTTGACAATAAAAGGCAATTTATTAAAGACAATTACTTTTCCAATGAATCGTAGATTTAATACGGAGCCCTACTGTAACGTCCAGGTTAGTCTTTTTCAGAAAGCTTGTTCTTAGGGATGGGGAAAATTAGGATTCATTTATAATCTGGATCACATCAGCTGCCACAAATGTTGTAGAACATATTGGTTGGAAGAATTTTTAATTGAGATGGGGAAGAGTAATATACCGGTAGTAGTTTGGCATACTGAATGTGTAGGTGTTTCAGTGAGCCACGCCTTCCTACATACTTCCTCTGGATTATCATCTCTCACAGTGCTAATCTGGATTTGATTCCATTTTCTCCGATAGCATTTTTACAGCGTCCCAACAGAGGGATCTGTTAATGGTGAGCTAGAATGCAGTCAAGGCAGGCCGTTAATAATGTTTCAAACTTCATGGATAGCACAGGACGTGCACTATCGTGACACCCTCATTGTCGCCCGGGATGGCACAGAGAACTGAGAAACAGAACTGCCTGAAACAAGACTGAGGTCGGGTCTGGAGTGACCCAACATTTTAAATGTTTGCCATTTGACAGACAGAAAGTGGTACCAAACACGTTGACTAAATACAATAAAAGGCTTTATTGAAAATAAAATCTGCTTTAAAAATGAGGAAAAAAGTCTTTAGTCTTGATACAGGTACCCATGCAATGTCAATGCATTAAAGGAAACGCTCAGTGAGGCAGGACCTTCTGTTGTCTGCCTGTAGGGCCTCTTCAGCGACCATTCCATTGGACTCTACCTGCGCTTGGCATCTGACTGGGCTGAACGGAGGCGTGAGGTTCAAGTAGTCATTCTCTGAGGTCTGTGTGTGCGTCGAGGACCGTGCAGGACTCATGTCCTCCGACAGTGAGGGGGAATTCTGGACGAGGTCCAGCAGGTCACGCATGGTGTCGCCCAGGGCGAAAGTGCTGTGGGTGTCAGGGTAAAGAATATGGGTGATCATGACATGTTATTGCTTTAACTATTAGATCACTCTTTGTATTGGTCAGCAAAGAAATAGTGGCCCATCCTAATGGAGACATAGAACAGACAACCATTTTTTGTCTTGGCTTTGAAGAATTAGGACAGCCAAAAGGCCAAACAAGGCCAAACGCCATCATGACTATTAGGCTCTCTGGTTGTGCGCCCATTCACATTCAAATCTTCAACTTAAGAAAAGCCACTAAAATATGAGGAAAAAAAAGAACAAGCCTACACACAAAGCAATTTAGTTTAAGTAGTTTAAGGTGAAAAGAACACAGAAAAAAAAACACAGAAAAACAGGTCTGTACTTTTTCGCTCATTCATTATTGGATTTTGGATGTTATATGGGAAATGACAGGTAGTCTATTCTTTCTTGGACAGAAGCTAAAGCAATGATTGAATGTCTTTTTAGGAATTGAAAATTAAATATTAAAAAATAATAAACTGGCGTTCTGAATTATGACTTGTGACCTTTTTGGAAGTTTAGCAACTCTTTTGGGCGAATTGGGCATTGCATGGGTTTCTTTTGATACTGTCAACCGCATCACATGGGGTGTTTAAGCATATTTAGCCATAATGTTGCGAAGGCATGGTTTGATAGTCACCCGCATCACATTGCATGTTTATTTACATAATGTCGTGAAGGCATGCAACGCATACAGATATTTCACAGCATCAGATACACTTGGGTTGTGAATATCACAACTTCACATCAGCCACGTCCTGCACCAATGTGTTGAAGGTGCTATGAAATGCCTGCATGCATTGTATGGCTTTGCAACATCACAAACTGTCTGAATATGCCTCAACACAAACCCATATGCAGGAAAATGCCCTGTCCACCCAAAAGAGATTTCCAGGCAGGTCACAAGTCCAAAATAGACAATCAGCCTAATCCAAATCGGCAGTTTTTTTGTATTTAATTTTCAGTTAGGCCACACCAATAAAATTAGTTGGTTCTCGGATTTTTTCAGAAAAAATATGGAGCGAGCGAGCGAAATAAAAATAAAAATAAAAAAATGTTCTGAAGGTAAATTAGCACATTCACAGTTAATGTTCATTAAAGACATTTACTTATGTGTTAAGGAAAAACTAAATGTGGCCTAATTTATAAACTTAATTTTCACACCTTACAACACACTTTTTGTCATGCAGGTTTTAGGCAATGTACAAATTCATAATTCTGTCATTCTATGTCATGTAAAGGTTTGACGGTTAGTCATTTATTTAAGACTTTGTGAATCTAAGCACCAAGCAAGCTGGCTGTGGAATTGAGGTATGGCATATAATGTAGACTAGGGCTACGTCTAGGCTGCTGTAGCCTACGTTTCAACTCATTTTGTCACAGTTCATCACAGAGCATTAGAACGTCAAAATCGCATTGATTCACCAGATAGCAATTAGATAGTCACTAAAACTTCGTGATCAGCGCAATGGAGATGTATGTTCATCAACGTGCAGTCACGTGAATCTAGAACAGAGACTATTTTTTTGCATGAGAAAGAGAAGCGTGTGTGTGTGCGCGCGCGAGGATGTGAGTGTGTAGGCACATGCTATTCATTTATTTATTGATTGATTTTGATGGCGGAACACTTTGAATTTTTAATTTCAATGCACTTGTCAAATGTTTATCTCTTCTGATCAAATATTCTAATAATTGCAAACACTGGCCTAGCAGGATCCACCGGCATCTTTCCTCATATCATGTCTCTTGTCTCTTATCATGTCTCTTGTCTCTTGTGAGTGAAGACCACCTGAAGTGAAAGGCGCGATTTGATTGGTTTTCGATATCACGTGAATGCAGCATGCTTTTTTCAGTATTATAGCTATCAGCCACGGTGTTTTTTATGTTCGTGTGAGTTCGAATTCAATTTTATTTTTATTTCATTTTGCATTTTTTTCAAGCGGCGAATCCGAGAACCAACTAATTTTATTGGTGTGGCCTTAGTAAAAGACAAAAACACGCCTTTGGCTTAATTTAAGTCATGGCAACTGTAAAAATTCATATACACGTCTTTTTTCATTTTCCATGTGACATCCAAAATCCAATAATGAATGAACAAAAAAGTACATGGACCAAAACAACATACTATTATATATAGAAACCTAAATGAAGTGTTCAAACAACACAAAACACATCTTGCCTTTGGTCAGTAGCAGATTGTGATGCTCCTGGAGGGTCAAATGAAGATGAATATTTCTTTAAACAGAAAAATGGATCACATAAGTTGAATGAGCAGAAATACCAAAAACTAAAACAGCCCATGCTAGACCTTTGTTACATCCTAAGGAATGACAATGCCATAACAATAGCAAAGAATAAATGGAAGAAAGGCATTTATAAAAAAAAACAACAAAAAAAAACGAGGGTATAAGAACAAGATGCCAATCTTCTTATTGTTATCAAATATGAGAAGAAAACACAGTTGATAGTCAAATTAGGTGTTTGTGTTAGGTTGGCTTGTGTTATTACCTGACCACTTTTCCAATGGTGATCATGTATGTAACGATCCATTCTCTCAACCAGTTTTTGTAGATATTCAATCCTAACAACAACAACCAAGAACAAGAGGTAGCATTGTGATCAGACCTCACAGGAGAGTAGAGTAGACATCTGACATAGTTAGAATTATGATGCGCATATGACTGCCAACAAGGATGTCAGTACCTCTGTTTGCAGCTCCTGGTGAATCTCACAGCCTCCTTTCGGGCTTCCTTCTCCTGAAGAAGTTTATTCTGGAATCTGGAGTTCTCCTTCAACAGATTGGTATTTACCTGGTCCATTTTCTTTGTCGTCTCTGTCACCTTGGGTGAACAAAACAATTCAACATGGGTTTGAAATATTATTTAAATGACTGTACATGTGTCTGACTAAATATGACATAGAGAAACACAGTCTTACAGGGAAGGAGATGAAAAATAGCAGTCATTTTCAGCCACCGAAAATTTGATCTTACACAATGTAGACTTCTAACTAGCTACGCAGGACAAAATGATTGTTTATGGCCATAAAAATGCTACAGGTTCATATAGTATTAATTTTAGCATCTGAACTTCTATTATTAATGATTTCACAGGGAGGCACTACACTACCAAACATCTTGAAGTGGTAAGGAGAATAAAGTTCTACTTGGATGTAAAAACACCTGTAGCCCTTTTTTGTCATTTCATTTATGTGACCGCGTATCCTGTAGCTGGTCATACTGAGTGAGGTGTTAAATGCATTTTGAAATGAGAGAAAAAGAATGGAGGAATTAACACAAGACTTGGATCTCTGATCTATAGGCCTAAATCCATAATGGATAGAAAACACATATACACACACAAAGTAGTCTGTGCAAACCCACATGCTAGCAAATCCCAAATGTGACATGCTGGTCCATCTGGAGAGAAGCTCACCCAGGATACCCCTATACCTTATGACTGGACTTTACATGATTCACAACCAATGAGAATGTCTGCATTACTGTACTGCATTACTGATTAATGTACAGATCATTTATAATTCAAATATTTGGCGTACACGTGCTTATTCACTCACCTTGTCCACTTGTTCCTTAAGGACAGCACATTTATTCTCATGCTCCTGGATCTTATTGTCACGCACCCGCATGTCATGTAAGTAAATTGTTTTGGCTTGGCTAAGCTTGCTCTTCAACTGGTTCATTTTTCCATGGCAAAACCTACAGGAAAATCAAATAAAATTTCAATTACTGCATTGTTACTTCAATTACAAGTAGTTTGTCCTCTGTGTGGAAGGCCTTGTATGAAGGCATGTGTTTTATCACCTGTGTGGTTGACATGACATGGCCTTTTTTTGGTCCCATGTATGAAAAATAAGCAATTCATATAAAAATATGTCAAAACTGAGGTGGTATTGTTCAGAATATGCTGTTTTACATGAACATAGAGAGTATTAATGGGATTAATGTTCCATTGGTTCACAATTTAGAGCTAAACTAGAAAAAGCTCGTATGGCATGACTGTCCCATACTGTCCCAGTACATTTCACAAAGTTTGATGAAACATGACCACGAATTAATTTTGTGATTATTCAATCATATATTCATAAGCCAGATGTCTACTGCTTAGCCATCCTTAACTAAAATATTTTGTCCCAAAATTAAAAATCATTTGGTGTGATGCCATATTCCTTTTTTAAACAGGCAATTGTTTGGAGACCTTTGAGGAGTGGGGGTCCCTCTTCTTTTAGGAAGTAGAACTGAACCTCAGAAGGACAGTGCAAGTTATAAGAGGAATTATATCTCTTCATTGAAAGCTATATTGTCTTAGTGTAGATAACATGGTTTTATGGTGTTAGCATAAAGGTTAAATGAGTCATTGAGACCACAGGGTCAGGCTGATTGTTGCCCTGATGGATGGGTAAATTTGATCACAAGATCCAGACAATTATTGCCAAAATGTTTTTTATGTCGTCTACAGGACACATCCATATAAGCCAGCATGACCTAGATGATTGAGAATCTTCACAGACATATGTTCGGAAACATACACTAGGCCTACAGACCTAATTCTAAAATTAGTCCGAGCCAGTGGTGGAACAACTGCACACTGTGCCGTGGATGATCTGCACATTGAACATGCGTCCTACGCATGGCTCCCCACTATGATACTATAAACAGGAACAAATGCATAACTAAAACTCACACCAACAGAAATTTTACATCTGACAAATACTGTAACTTAAACATAATGATATAAGCTGCAATGAAAAAGATGAGGTCTAGTTGCATGCAGCTTGAGGCTGCTGGGTTTTGTTTTGTTTTGACTGTGTGGTTTTACCGTGATTTTACACTTTTTCCGAAATTAGCAGTGTGGTAGAGAAAAAGAGGCATGACGCTATTTTGTGCAAATCATATTTTTACCGTTGTAAACAATGGGGGGCAGAGGCTCGGCAGCATTGTAAAACACATTTGGCTGGTACAGTAGGCTACTAATTAGAAATGAGGTTCATCTCCTTCATTAACGGCGATCAATTTATTTTGAGTGGCGAACCTCATAACTGGACAGGTCCCTACAGGAACCTAGGCCCACACCCATAAACCATTGGTTAATCCAGCCATGGTCACCATCACTTGTTCAACTTCTGTTTGGTTGTTTTTTAAATGCAGCTAATATAAATGGTTGGATACAGATTGTTGTGAAGTGTGATTTATCATATGGCGTGACACCATGTCATTTGGTGTGACATTCAAAATTTAGAAAATAATTAATGTTTTTGGTTGTTAATCATAAATTCATTACTGTGTCACATAGGGAGTGGTGCCAATAAAGTTTACAAGGATTTGTTACTTTTATAAAAAGATATTCGCAAATTAATTTGAAGTAAATTGAAAGTCTATGAGTAAACATCTGTCTAGAGTGTTGATCAAGCAAAATAATGCAAAATGTGATATATTTGCGCATAAAAATGCTATACTTTTATATGGCAATGATAAAGGATCAGAATAAATTGTTTTGCATTATGACATTAAAGACTTTTAAATTCCTTTTCATTTTATTCACAATAATATTCATGTCACACCATATGAGACTTTATGTCACTATGGCATTAAACTAGTGAATAAATATACATTTCCGGACAAACTCTACAAGACAAAAATATATAGTTGGATACATACAGTAAGAGTTGGTAGAAGATCACCAAATTATTTTCAGGACTTACATTTGAGAAATGGAAAAAAAAAAAAAAAAAAAATCAGCCAAATATGTGAACCACCCATCTGCATTTTTTTGCTATCTGCACTTGGTGCACAACCTACCTCTAATTACAACATTGCAACCAAAACAATTGTTAGTAATAACACAACCCTACTGTAGGTGTTGGCTCTATCAATTGAACACCCTGACCCTAACACTTAAATAGGAATATAATCTCACCTCAGATCTTTATCCCTCGCATCCAGGATTGCATTCATTTCATCTGCAAAGGTCTGCAACTTTCTTTGACTAGCATACAACTGTTCTTTCACATCAGTGCACTTGTCTGACTGTGAGGACAAATAAAAGATGGCCATGAAGGATGGAAAGGAGGGTAAGAGACACACTGTATTAAAATCAATGTGCATATGAACCCCTTGTATGTGCATATGAATTCAGTTGTACTGGATTCACTTCACACATCCCTACAAAGCAACATTAATCATGTCAGCATGGACTGTACATAAGAATGGAAAACAAAAGCCATAGGACACCACAGAGTACTTAGTTTCTGGTTAATCCTATTGATGTTAAGATAAGTCCTTTGTAACTTGGACCCTGTTGAGTCACACCACTTCATCTAACACCTGTTTTTTGTTTAGTGTTTACAGTTTCATTTCTATAACAAACTTGTGCATCATCTGTGTCGAGGCTATGTGTCATCTGCACTGAGAAATTAATGCTTTTAACTCTCTATACATAGCCAGAAATATTACCAGCGTTTACTATGGTGTCAAATAATTAATCAAAAAGAAACACAGAACTCAGAACATCAGAGTGTTCCTTCAAATCTGAGTGTATGTAACACTTTTGACCTATAAATCTAATATTAATAAAAAATTTAAAAAAACCTACTTCCAGCTTGGTTGTTTGCTCCATTCTCTGCATTTTGATGTTTAGGTCTACGACTTCTACATGGTAATTATGTTCAGAGAGGGTTATAGCTGCCAGTTCGTCCTGAAGGGTGCTTATCTTCAGGTCTTTTTGGGAGATTAGCTCCAAACATCTATGAGTCAGGACAGGAAAATGTGTCAGGTAACCAAAAGAGTCAGGGGTCAGGTGGCAGGTAAGGTCAGGTTTCCATCAAACTGTTCAGATCAGGAAGACTCGTCAACCACATTCCTATAGCTAAGAGACTCAGGAGGTGTTTCAAGCCTCATTCAATTACAGTTAAAACCTAAAAAGAACCTTCCTTGCTGTTGTTTTAATGGTTGCCATTTTACAATTCCTTGAACAGACATAAGTCCTAAGTCAGATAGTTAGTTAAAAAACGTGTTGAAATGAGAAAAAAGAGACAATCATTATAGAAGGAAACCTCTGCTTCTCATCCTCCTGTGCCTTGTGCTGCTTCTGGTGCTGGTTCTGTATCTGGTCATTGGCCTCATTCAGGTTCTTCACCTTCTGCTGGAGTTCCGGCACCTAGCCATACAGGGACAGAAATTAGTTAGGGTACATGCTACATCAAAATCAATGTGTATATGCATAGCTGATCAAAAATAGGCCATTTTGAATGTATAGACCAGTCACCCAAACTGGCATTGATATTGCGCAAAGCTCACAAAGGTAGCAATTTCAATCTGTGGTCTTTTTAATGTATGGATTCAAAAAACCTACTTCCAGTTTGGTTGCTTGCTCAGTCTTTTCCATGAACATCAGCGTGGCCTTTAGTTCCACCACTTGGCGCTGGAACTCCTGCTCAGAGAGGGTCATTAAGGCCAGTTTCTCCTGAAGGGTCTTTATCTGCTGCTCCAGGTCTTTCTTGGAGCACAGCCACAATTGCCTGGGTCAGGACAGGAAATGGTGTCAAAAAACTGTCATGTTCCTATAAAAATACTGGACTGTACAAACTGCTCTAGAAGACTAAACACACAAAACTGACATTGAACTGACACACATTTGCCCTTCACACACAATCACACACTGAAATAGCCAGTCCTGTCTCCTTGCAGAAGTCATGCTTAACTGGGATCACTATTACACTAGGCACTACACAGATAAGAAAAAGGTGTGTCTTCACATTTGACTCTGTGAGACACAAAAAATCTGGTCCCTTGATGGCTGCCATTTAGACCTTATCTGTAATCAGTCCTACAGTTAGTTTAAAAAATCTTGAAATCAGGGACAAATCGAAAGATGGTGTTGGTGGCTACCTCTGCTTCTCAGCTTCCTGTGCATGGGCTCTGAGCACTGGTAAATCAGCATTTAGGCTCTTGGTCTCATTGAGGCATTGATTCTCAGCTTTCACCAGCTCAAGCTGAAGTGTCAAGTTTTTCACCTCCTCCTGAAGCTCCAACACCTAACCATGCAGTTAAAAAATCATTCACAATTACGGTGACATCTGTATACAGTTCAAGTAGGCTACATTCAATTGCAAGCTACACTTTTGAAAAGAACGATAACAGATCATATAGATCACCAAATCAAGCAATGTCCCATTGGAAAGCAAAATTCAAAATGTGGTATTCCCTGTCTCTCGAAAAACCAACTTATGACACATAAAATGAATAAGAAAAAGACTAATAGAGACTAGATAAAAGACTAGTAGAAGTTAAAAATTTTAGTCTAATTCATGACTACTGTATAGGGCTGGACAATTAATCGCATTTGCAATATAATTGCAATTATGAAATTCGCAATTTCGAAATCGCAGAGATGCGCAATATTTTTGTTTTGTAACTGCATAGACTTAATGCATAGACTTGTTTGTTCTACACTCTGCACTATGTTAAACAGGGATTGGGGTTCAATGTAACAAGATATTCTCTTGAATAAAAATATGTTCATTAATGAGAATAGTACATTTTCTATTTTTAATTAGACCTTGTGTACAAATATGCATAATAATGGGACAAATTTGGTGCTTGTGGTTTTTATTGTGAAAAATCGCAATAAAATCGCAATCGCAATATTGGTTGAGAAAAATCGCAATTTTGATTTTGGGACGGTCGCACAGCCCTACTACTGTATGACTTCAGAATAAGAAGACTAAGATATAGACTAAACACTTGTTAGACATGACACAATGATATTTTAAGTATTATGAGTGAAAAACAAACTTCTGTGTTATTCTTCTGCTGGGCCATTAGCTGATCAATAAGGCACTGTTTCTGCATGGCAGACTTCCTATGGTTGTCATTCTCCTTGAGCAAGTCCTCCATCACCTGCTGAAACTCTCCCTCACTCTGAAGCCACTGCCTCCTGTGCCAAACACACACATTGAACTTCAAATCACCATACTATAGTAAGGTACGACTCAATGCTCTACAAGTAAGCACCCTACCTCTTCTGTATGAAATCCAAAGTGACCGGCATATTGTAGATGTTGTTAGAAGTGGCATCCCTCTCGAGTTTCTCAAACTGTTGTAGATCAGGCTTTTCTTGCAGCTGAAGTATACAAGGACAATTAATCCTTCATTAGTAAATGATTTGTGCTAGTCCAATTAGCCTAGCCTATTTCTGACACGGCCGTAAACCAGATTTCCATCCCATCTTTAGCGCGCAATTGAACAAAAGTCGGTGGATGAAGCGAGACTGACTACCTAATATCTCAGAATAACAAAATAATATATCCGATAGATTCATGAGAGTTTTTATGTGGCGAGAAAGGGCTTCCGTTAAATAACGTAGGCTACTATTTTGAGTAGATCTGAAGACTTTAACACATAAATGCACTTCTCATCTTCAATGTTTTAAATTCGACATTGTACAGGGGTGGATAATATCATGTTGTGTTTATATTTACTGTTTATTATATAGCCCCCAGCTTCTGTAGCCTAGCCTACGAGTTTCAAATTTGGCCCGATGAAAACGTTTTGATTCTGGCCTCGCCTCCAGCCGATTTAACTACGGCTACCATGAGCGAGTTACCATTTCTTGACAGCTGTCTACAACAGAAACACCATATTATTCAGCGAAATGCAAATTAATGAACTGGTGTTGTGCAAAAGACTTTTGCGGAGGAGGTCTTTGGACTTCCCATCCAACTTATATTGTCCATTTTAGGCTAACATAACTTTAATTGAAAGTGTAGGCTAGCCTGCTGTGCGTCCTACCTTCGATATTTGGGATAGATCTACCTCATTTTTTGCCATGTGCAAACAGTTATTTATAGCTTTAGTGTAGTACTTTCTAAGCACTCAAAGCTGTCTTTCTCCAATGTAGCCGATACTACAGAACATCCCTGCGACAATGTTTTTATGTATAGGCCTACTGTAAGCGCAAACTGTCAAAAAAAAAAAAAAAAAAGATTCTAGAGCGGAGTCTCAAATTCCGAACTGTCTATTCAGAAAGAAGTTTTAAAAAATCACCCCATGGTGACGCATTTCTGTTGGATTCATAATTTAATTATTGTCCATGAGCGTATCTCCATGACACATCGTTTGAACCCCATTCTTTGCTCTTTTGGGTTATCATGTCAACATATATGGGCCTATCCATCTATCTGTTTTTAGGCCTACCTTACTTTTAAGTTTAGGTCTACCTCTAGCCTATGAAAAAAAAATACTTATAAACTAGGCTAGAAAATAACCAGGCAACACAACACATATACTTTTCCTCTTCACACATTAAAGGCGCTCTAAGCGATGCTGTTTCACGTCACTTCTTGTTGACGTTCGAAGTATTGTCAAACAAAACGGAGGATAGCTCCAGAGAGGGTTCAAGCGTTATAAGTTATAGCTCACTCCTCACCCTCCCTCCCATGCCTCCCGAAAGACTCATGAACCTTGTGTTTATTGGCTGGAACACTGTTATGTTTCGTTTTCGTTTGTTATGCTAGGTTTGCCCACTGTGTTTTGTTGCCTTGGAGCCAGGGCTGTCTACAGAGACCGCGTTTTTTTTACAGTGTGTTCAGGGGACAGGCAGCTAGCAGATTATGAGGAGATGTTTGCTGTATGTAACAACACATGTTTTAGTCCTAAAAACGTGTCACATCGCTTAAAACATGTGTTGTTACATACAGCAAACATCTCCTCACAACAGCACTTGCAATGTTCAGCAGCGTGGACCGCCTCCAATAGAATGCAGTGCAAAACAATGCAATACAGCGGGCTTTAGAGGGAGCTCGTGAGAGAGAAAAACAGAATGTTGCTTAGTGCCGGTTTAAATAGGCTATGGCATTTAGGATTGCATCACACATAACTTTTACATTGGCGCCACCTACTGCCACATATAGGAATCAGAACACAAGTAGATAAGTCACAAAATGAACAGCAGTAAATGCCTATAATTTTTTTTTCGGAAACAAGGTCCTGGATAAGTCCAGCTTACCTGCTGATTCTGACTTTGGCAGTTCTGCTCTGCATCCAGGTGGCACTGACGCTTCTGAAGTTCAACAGATTGGGCCTCACATTTCTTTTCCAGCTCAGATATCCTGACTAAGGCCTCATTGTGCTCAGCAAACACCTAAATGCAAACAACACATTCCTCATGGATTGTCTCTTTTGCATTGGCAACATCTAGGCCTATTTAATAAATTAGGCAACAGAATGTGTAAAATGTAGTGTTTCCTATACTAAAACGTACAGCTATATTTGAAGCCCTGAGTACACTGGTACTGCATTCGTTTCGGAACAGACTAATTAATAACTGCTGTTTATTGAATGGATTGACTAAATGCTTGACTCATTTCCGGAATCTCGCTCCTCTAACCTGCTGATTCTTGGGGTCCAGCTCAGCCTTTAGTTTCTCCAGCTCAGTGATCTTGTCTTTGCCTGAGAGCACTTCTGCCTCAGCAGTGCGCAAGAGGCCAATGGTGTG
>JAGFZM010001451.1:331831-354331 GCA_017657215.1 Limnothrissa miodon
ACTGGTGTACTGTAGTGTGGTGTTGTATGGTGTAGTGTTGGATGGTGTAGTGTGGTGTAATATGGTGTGGTGTAGTGTAGTTTTGGTGTAGTGTAGTTTAGTGTAATGACTGTTGAGTGATATGGGGTAACGTAGTGTGGTGTACTGTAGTGTGGTGTGATGTAGTGTAGATTGGTGTAGTGTAGTGATGTGGTGTAGTGCAGTGTAGTGTGGTGTAGTGTTGGGTGGTGTAATGTGGTGTAGTGTAGTGTGGTGTGGTGTAATATGGTGTGGTGTAGTGTAGTTTGGTGTAATATGGTGTGGTGTGGTTTAGTGCAGTGTATTGTATTGTGGTGTAGCTGGCCCTCCCTCTCCCTACCAACATGCATAATGACACCCCCCCTCAACGCAACAGCACACTACCCTCCACACCCCATCAAATCATCGGCTGGCTATAGCAGCCCCATACCTTCACTTCACCCCCCCCCCCCCCCCTCTCCCTCCCTCTCTCTCCTTCCACCAACCTCTGGCAGTTGGGCTGGCCCCTTGAGTCGTGGTTCTGCCCAAGGTTTCTTCCTCAGAGGGAGTTTTTCCTTGCCCCTGTTGCTCTTGGGTGCCCCTTGTTAATGATTGGGAGTAGTAGTTATGACATTACTGTTGCCTCTCCACTCTTACTTCATACTGTAGGCCATTCCCATTTCTCTACACTATCTCTTTACCTCATTCTTCACCCTCTCTCTTTAATGCACAATAGACAGACAACACCTACATTTCACTACATTTTTTATCTTTTAAAAAAAGTATGTGACAATAAATATCCTTGAATCCTTGAATCCTTGAATGTCAGTCAGAATGAGTTATATGGTGGTATCCATAATGGTTTATAGTTAAAGTGCATTGTGTAACTGAGTCTTCCCTTCATGTGTGTCTTATTTTCAAAGGTCTGTCAGTGTTTGCTGCAGCTCTGATCTACACGTTTCAGCATCGAGACATCCTTCAGGACACTCGTGAGCTCACCCTGGGACACTTTGGCTTCTGTTTCATTATGGCCTGGGCATGTGTTCCCCTGCTGATGTTGAGTGGGGTGCTGTATGTTCATCTTCGGAAACGGGCCTGACCGGCAACCCTTAAGTAGCCCGCGAAAATGGAAAAAAGGAAGATACCCAGTCCTGAACCTCTAACTAGTACTTGGTCAGATCAGCATCTGTGAGTTTTGTTATGAAAGAAAAAAAAGGTTTTTAAATTAAATGTAACGATTTAAATTAAATTTAACGATTGTGGAGGATTTTGGAGGATTTTAAAAAGTACAAAAATGTTTGCAGACAAAATCGTTGCATTATGACAGGCAGCCTCTGGGAGAAATCAAGGCTAAAGCAGTATACATTTTAAGAGCCATCCTTTTATCCCAGCAACGTTTTTAACTTTAGATCTGAATTTAACTGTAGATGTAATCCAATCTATTCAATCTGTCCTTTACTGCTAATGTATCCTTTAGCAGTAACAGGTAAGACCATTTCTTTTGGCCAAGAAGCATCACAAATCAAAGTGTCTTCTAGGAAAGGATTCCCAGAAATGTTTCTTTTCACCTTGTGGCTATCCATAGTAAAGATACATGTTTGTCTCCTGAATTGTTTTAAGATGTTAAAGTGACCCTGAAGAAATGTGCAAAAATATTTTGTGATACACAGTATATTTAACAGACCTCAAAGCTGAGACCAAAATTTGCTTATCACTCTTTGAATACAAAGAGGGCAACCTTTATACAATTTTTATTGTGACTACTAATGACAACACTTATATATTTTGTAATAAACACAAATAATAAACACAAAACAAATACAATTTTGTTGCCTCTTTTGTAAACCACATCCCTTCAGTTGACTACGTATTAAGAAACAATACAGTGTGTTTAGAAGGCAAAGAGCATGTAATTGGCGCTTGCGGAAATGGACAAAAAGATGTTTTTATAGATGTTTGCTTTAGCTAATCCCATTGACAAGCCTGCTGATATTTATTTGTGCCAGGCTGAGCAGAACAGGTGTCTCTGTCAATATCACACACACCTTCTGTACTATAGTCACTAGCAACAGTTATCGGCAACACTCAAAGAATCGCTACATAGTTTGTGACACATTGTTGCATAAGAGTAACAATTTAGCTAACCCACACGACACACTATGAAGGGTTCACATGATATCCACTCACCTAAAAGAATAAATGGACAACTGAAACGTAAATATATCACCCTAACGTTACTCACAAGCTGTAGTAACCTGACCAACTGGCTATGTGCCACACAGTAGGCCCATGTACTAAATAAACAATCAGTAGCCAAAACCTTTGATGCTAAGAAGATTTGTGGAAAATGACATGAGTAATCAGCATTTATGCTAATTTATAAATGAGTCAGCCTCAACTACATTAAAGAGAATCGATTTATTTAATGTGGATGAAATACCCTAGAACTAGCATTCAACTTAATTGGGCCGCAGCCACGCATCCGACTAGTAGGCCTATGTAGAGTATACTCTTAAAATAAAAGGTTCCATATAGATCCTTTAAGGGTTCTATAGCTTGGTACATATATGGCACCCTCAAAAGGTTCTATATAGAACCATTTCAGAGGGTTCAATCAAAAGAACCCTAATGGTTCTTTGATTTTTTAAAAGGGGTTCTAAATTGCACCTTTAAAAGGTTCATTATCTTTTTTATTATTATTATTATTATTAATAAAGAATGAGTGGAAAGATTGTTAAAATGTGACTATTTATTATTCAAAAAAGTTCACATTCAAAAACATTTAAAAGTTAAATAAGTTAAGAAAATGAAATAATTAGTGTAAACATTTCTAAAAGTTAGAAATAGAAATAAACAACATATAACTGACAAAAACAGAAAGAAAATCATGAATAAATCTGGTTGTAAAGTTTCAGGACAGGGACAGAAACAGAGTTCTTTCCATTTTGCATTTTAAATAAATAGTGCTCTGCAAAGCTTAGAGTATGCCTGATGTTTTTGGGGTACTCCACACCAAAGACAAAGTACACCTCTAACAGGCATTGGAGCGCGTGGGGAATGTCCATCTCTCCACTTGTAATGGTCACGCCGTCCATCTTTATTGATGCCTTACGAGAGAGGAGGGGAGTCGCTGCATCATGAAGTATGATCACCGGAAATGGGCTAGGTGGTTCCTATGTAAATGAGAGATGTTTAAGTGAACTGACTAAATTTCTGATCTTGACAAAACAAAGACGTACAGTAAATCACTACAATAACAAATATAGAAACAATAAATACCTCATCTAAGCAATAGAGGAGTTTTGCTTTCTCTTTGAAGAGCTCGGGGAGGATAAGAATGGCTGCTGCACTCTGCTGAAGGTCTGGAATTTTAAAAGAAAGAAACTTTGTTTTCATAAAACCGTAGTTTTATAGAGAAAATTTAGGGTGAGTGTGTGTGTGGGGGGGGCATTTTATGACATATGTACCATCTGCGTTGGCCTCAAATCTTAACAGGGTGTCAAGTATCTTCTTATAACTTCCCTGTTGAGCTGTGCCCTGATGATGTTAGGCGTCATCATAGTGAGGGTATTCTGGAGGGTTAGCTCCATATCCTGTCCAAAACGCAGCCTCATTTCATGATGCAGCTGCAAAAGACAGTAGTTCTAAGGTTTTTTTTCTCCAATTCCCAAGCAATGCAACAGTTCAATGCATACACCTGCTTGCTTCTCTGTATATGAAATGTCAAAGTTCACCCTACTCCATTAAGACTCTCTGGAGACAACTGCCAAATCTGAATATTAGCTGTAGATGACATCCCAGGGGAATGTTGTGGGATGTCCATGGTGTGCAAGATGGATCTTGAACAATCAGAAAATGCTAAATATTTTAATTGGACCTTATTGTATAATTCCTATTAGCTTCTTACCAGCTCGGGCACCTGAAGAAAGGGGAACATCTCCAGCACCTCGTTTGTTGGCTTGGTCATGTACTCAACCCTCTTGTAGAGTGTACGTTTCATTCCTATAGGCTACGTGAGATAAACTGGGGAAGCAGGCAGTGGGCCAAACCACTGCGAGGAAAGGGAGGGTGAACTCAACTGTTTCAGAATTCTTTTTTCTTTTCTGCTTACACAGTTATTTAAGGTATACATACACATAAGTTTCACAATAGAGAGTGTGTGTGTGTATATATATATATATATATATATATACACACACACTCTCTACACACTCTATACACATAAGTTTCACAATAGAGAGTGTGTGTGTATATATATATATATGCTATCACACCTTAAATAACTGTGTATATATATATACTGTGTATATACATATTCCTTTTTTTTGGGGTGGGGGGGGGTGGGGAGGGGGGGGGTTGGGGGGCAACCCTTGGATGGGAGGGGACAAGTAACCTTCGCCCCCCCTGGGATTTTCGCCCATGCACGCCCATGCTCACCAGTGCATGCAAAGTCAAGGTTTGAGGCTATCCAAACAAGTATGCAAATTCATTGTTGTGATGGCATGTTATGTAGGCTATGTATAAAAATATCCGAAGGGACAGTCACACTTGCACACACGGACATGCATGCACACACTCCTTCTCTTTCCTCAACCCCTTCACACTCAAACACTAAAATGACTTGTCTGACATGTCACCCTAAATATAATTAGTCTTTTTAATTTACACAATGAAAACAAACTAACTAATTGATTACATTATTTACTCCTCCCCTTTAACTTAAGCCCTTCTGTAGTAACTATACTCCGTAATGGAATTATAACCATCGTTTGAGGAAAGCTCAGAAATTTCAGAGGGTAGAGCTGGCCCCAAGGCAGTGGCTTATTAGCTTTGGCTAAGGGATGTCAGGAGGATACCTTCACTGAAGACCAGTTTGTCTGGTAGGACTGGTGACAGGAACCTTCCCCGTACAATGTGCACGGAATAAAAGAGTTGCAATTCACAACTCACACCAAAGAAGAAAGGACGCAAACACAAGGAGCTGATAACCAGAGCCAGCTGACATTTTGAAACCAGATATCTCCATTATGGAGGCAACATGGAAATAGCTGTATCGTCTGAGCCTTTGAGAGGTTTAATAATGGCAATTTTGTCAAAAAAAAACAAACTGAGGGAGTGACACAATATGTACCAGGGTATGGCAAGATTGGGTGTCACTCTTACGAACGCCACTGACTAAGGGGGAATTCAGCATATCCAGCTGCGATATAAATCAAGCTCCACAATGGGTATGATTTTTTCCTCAAAACTCTTATACCTATTGGTATAATATTGACAACCTTGAGATTTTCCGAATGCACTGTATTTGAACTTTTATTAAACATGTTCATAAGTTATGTGCTACTTGTTTGAGGAGGGCAGGGAACATTCTTCAAGTATTTTTTTCTTGTTGAAGTGTTTCTACAGGTGGGAGTGAGTCTATAGACAACTCATGGTTTTGCCGTTGGATTTACTTGGGTCATTCATGATAACGTTTTTGGAGAAATTATTTTTTCCTACAAGCCAACGTTTGGCAGATTTGTGAAATCGACACTCTCACTTCCATGTATACGGACCACTATATATTTCCACTATATATTTCTGATTACTCTTTACCAGAAACACTCACATTAAAGACTGCTTTGTTAGCAGTCATCCAAGTTATGTAATCTCGCCATCAGCTACCTGCACAATCAATAGCCTTTTGACATTTAGTCAAACAATCTTTCAAATGAAGCCATAACAGAGCAGAGGTTAACCGATCATCATGTCAAACTCGCAAGACCAGAGCTTGGATGAGGACGCTGTGTTTCAGCCAGTGACGGAAACGTGCCCGCAATTCCTCTACAGCGAGGGAGAACGCAACGCCTTGGAATGCCTGCTGAGCCATGGGCCAGGTGCTTTCTACACGCAGCTCAGCACAGAGAGTCTCGGCCCCTTCCTCTCACCTGAGGAGGTGAACCAGCTTAGCGCCTGGTCCCAGGACTACCATAGTAGCCAGGTGGTGGTGGAGGAGGATACATTGGCGATGGCCGGATGCGACCAGGGGGACGGAGAGGGACAGGGCATCATGGACTTCTCCGCGTGCTACTTCCCCATGCACTCGGACACCCCAGCCCCCCCGCTGGAGCTGGGCTGGCCAGAGAGAGAGACTTGGGACTGCATGGGCCAAGCCAGAGTCTACACCAGCCCACCGATAGAGGATGCACCACCCGTGCGAGAGGTGGTCAGAAAACTACTGCAAGGGGCGAGAAAGGTAAGAAACATTAAATTAGGCATTGCACCCTGTTCAAGTGTGGTGTGATGATTCTGTGCACATTGGTGTGACTCAGTAAATACAGCTATTTCATATTGTTTTGTCATCAGATAATGTAAGTTGTGCTGAAGTTTGAACACAAGAACATGTCAGATATGTTTGCATTTAACTTAGTCATCACTTCCTTTAGTCAGCACTCTGCAGGACATTTTTCTATAGTCTGTGTTTAACTTGTTTAACTTGGTGTTTGGTGACCTTTGATCAAACACACTTATCTCATAATGCTAGCTATATTTTACATGAGAGTTGCTAAATTTATGAATATACACCTAGATTGAGTCATTGGTACTGTCATGGGCTTGTTTGTGGTCCTAGGCCATCGCCATAGTGACAGACAAACTCTCAGACAGTGCTGTGATTGGTGATCTTCATTCCATCGCTTCACATGGTGTCCCGGTTTACATCATCCTCAACCAGAGGTCTGTCCAGGAAAACTTCACCTCCCACCGGCTACGACATCCAGTGAGTCAGTGCTATCACACTAGCACACACCAAGTCAGATCACCCATCAATCCATGCTAGAGACATGTTGATATTAGGATAAGTATATATAACAATAAATCAGTAATACTCTGCATAGCACAACTTTAATAGCAGTGGGACAGGAGGCATTGCAACAAAAACAACAACAACAATAACAAATACTCAAAGGTTGACACATAAAATACAGCATAACACTGAAAACACTTACTCCAATTGAACTATAATGGCAAGTGTTTGTAAGTATTGTTTGGTTACTGATACTTTTTTATCCATAATTTACTCTAAATACTTCACTGATAATACTAATAATGGTTTTATCCAGACTCTACTCTGTACTAAAGGTTGAAGATGTGGCATATGTGAATGATTATGTGAAATTTCCTTTTAAGATGTAATCATACACATCATAGATGGGCAATTCCAAAGAAAACTGCCACATCTGTAACACCAACAGAATTCTTGGGAAGAATTTCATGTGAATGATGATTACAGCTTACTTGGGAATTTCATATAATCCTCAGATCACACACATACCATTGTTTGCGGCATTTATATCATACCAAATAGAGTATAGGTCTATTTGTATCTCAAATTTCAGAAATCAATAATCTACCTCAATTGCCAAAATTTAGGGGGGAAAATCTGCACATGACATTTAACAGCCAAATACGAGGCACTGTGTTTTTTCAACAAAACTAATTTGTTTTGACTGGGATTTCTTGGGAAGTCACTGGGTCAACATTTAACAACACCACTGCCCTGTGTTGACATCACAGTTTGTGCCTTTTACTATATCCACACCTCCATGTTAGTGTTTTCTCTTCAGAAATAATAAACATATTTTAGTTCAATGCAGGTAATGTTTTATTTCAGAGCATTTCAACTGTTTTATTTAAATAAAAATGTCTGTTTTGTGTGCAACTTTTAAAACCAGCCCAGAAAAGGGTTATCGACATAATTACAAATTTAAAGGTATTTCAAATTGTCCTTAAAATTAATTAAAAATTGATTTAATAAAATAGAATTTTATTTAATTGCTCTGGTACCAAAAATAACAGTGCCATTATTAGTTGTTCTAGAGAGCGACTGTATACATAGCATCATCTGATGTATTAAGCAAGCTATTATTCTATGAAGTTATTCTAATGTTAATGTTAGTTTTCAAAAGTTATTATGTGAAAACAAGTAAATGCATGGGAAGACCAAATAGAATGACAGAATATAAAATACAGACAGCAGCACCATTCTTAGAAGAGTGTCCCCTTATTGTTACTGAAAAGGCAATATAGGCTGCACTGGTCAGTACTGGTCTTTGGTACATTACTGTGTATTACTTGGTACATACTTGGTATATTAATGTGTATAATATAACTGAAAAAAGATAACAGTGTTTTCTTGTAGATAAACACACTATACATTCACAATGATTTACCTATCAAGCAATCCCCTCAAGCAATACTTGTCTGTCTCAGTTAGTGTCACGTAATCATTATCTTTAAGAACGAGTGAGTATGTGTTGAAAAACCGAACATGGTTTAGGATTAAATAACAGTCTGCGTACAGAACTGACATTTAAGATTGATACAATGTTGGCCAATATTTCAGGGCATTTCTGAACTCATTTTATTCTGACTACTGTGTTAAAAAAATCTCTAAAAACCTGACAGTATAAAGATGTATGACAGGTTCTGACAAGATAGGAGCAATTACCAAGTGATATTTCTTACACAAGCCGTAACTTCTGCATTGTGAGGAATGTGATGAATGCAAATAGCTATGCACCATGCTTGGTTGTACAGGTTCTGCTGCATTCACTGGTTATGAGATGATGAAAGGGTAAAGGTAAGATTAACAGAGATAAGCAGGTTATAGGGCAGGCTTATATATGCATGCCGAGATGTCTAGATAGATTTCTTTATAAGGTTCATGCAGAGTGAATGATGTAGACAAGATCTATTACCATAGTTATTACAATGAGTAATAACTAAAAACTAAATAGAGATACAGTACGTTGTATAATTAGTAGGGCATTTCAGCAGTTTTATGTTCCTTGTTCACTCTCTCTCTCTCTTTCTCTCTCTCTCTCTCTCTCTCTCTCTCTCTCTCTCTCTCTCTCTCTCTCTCTCACACACACACACACACACACACACACACACAAACATACAGGTTATTTGGAATTGAATTGTGCTGTGATTCTTTCTAAGGAAAAATAACACAGCCAAGAATGATTTTTTGGAATTTGAGAAAGCTCAAATTGCAATTGTCATAGTGTTCAGTTAAGGCAACTGGAATTCTTTTTGAGCTTCATCAGTTTCTGGATGGAAAGTGAAACGTCTTCAAACTCAAAAAGAAGTCCAGTTGCCTTAACCGAACACTAGAACTACCAAAACCTGGATGAATGAGAATCTTCACAGTCAAATTCCAATTCTTTTAACGACAATAAACCCAGACTGTGACTATGGTTAATACCAGCTGTCTGTCTCCCTCTAACTGTCTGTGTCTTTCTTAGAACATGAGGGTGCGTATTTTGGGAGGTAAGACCTTCTGTTCACGAGAAGGAAAGATGGTTGTGGGAGAACTGAAGGACAATTTCATCCTTGTTGACCTTGAGAAGGTGATGGTGGGAAGTTACAGGTACAGTAGGATGCTACAGTTTCTTTTGAGTTCAGATGCAAAACCTTTTAAGCCCATTTGCGATGAATTTACAGAAATGTATTTATGTAATTTACATAATATAAATACATGCATTTATATACATGTAAATTCATGTATTCCCAATCAATATATGATTGATTTGGCTTAGTTTGTTTGTACTTTTTAATATTTAAACACAGATTAATATCCTTTACTTTTTCCTAATTATTTGAATCACACATCCATGTCAAGTCCACTGAACAATTGATAGTAACAGAAATTGATACTGATAGAAAAAAGTCACAGTGGAGAATTTATGTTTTTTTTGTCTGTGTATGACTTCTTGCACTATTCCAACATTACCATTACTGTTACCTTATACCCCATGGGACTTGTCAGCCTCACATGGGCAGATGCCCACCTACACCGGCAGCTGATGATGATCATGAGTGGCCCAGTGGTGGAATCCTTTGACCGGGAGTTTCGTATCCTCTATGCCAACTCTCTCCCAATCCCCGACACCTGGAAGGCAGGCCGGCCTATAGGGGCACCCACTGCTGAGGGTCAGTTTACCCTGCACCATCCTGAAACTTTAGACTTAGACTCTATCAAGCCCCTAATGATGGAGAACATGGTTAGTCCTCCACCGTCCTTCACTGACCAGCCTATTGACTGGGAAGCTCTAGGGGTCATTCAGAAGGGCCCTGACTTCTCAGGCTTCCCCAGCAGCCCTCTAGCTGGCCTTGGAGAGGAGCCAGTTGGCTATAATGAGCCTATGTATGATGAGCCATTGATCATTGAAGAGAAGCCAATACCACAACAGTATATTCCGCAGTCTAATCTACTCCTGTCTGGTCGACAGGAAAACAGGTAAGAGATTGTGTCATGCCATGTTATATCAGATAGAGGTTACCTTCATAATTGATTTTATATTGTTTGTCTGTATAGATAGACCTGAGGGTATATTACTATGTGCTGGTTAAGCTACTCAATCAATCTGAAAAAAATAATAATTGTAATCATTTGTATCACACTTTTAAGGAGAGGAAACAATTTGGCTCCAGGAAATGCCAGGATGGATAATCACATCGGTTTCAGTTTCAGGTGACTACACAAACTACAGGGTATTTGATACTGTTGGGTACATACATTCACATGTTACAATGGGTAACCCAAATGAAAGATTTAAGCATGATAGTTTAACGTGTGAGCTTCATAATAATCATATTGAATAGGAGACAAAAAAGTCAAGGGTTACATAATTGGACATGAGTTTCTAACAATCATAACTCTGCCTTGTGATATCTTTTGACAGAACCTGTTTCCCCATTTTATAGTAATAATTGCAAGAGTGCATGCATGTGTGTTTTAGTGTGTGTGCCGGGCAAAAAAGCAGCCAAACAAGATTTTTGCAGGAAAAGTTAAACACATCTCGATCCATCTTGATTTAAATGATTTTATGTTTTTAAGCAACCCATGGACAGTTTTTAAGTTAGATGGTAATGCTGATAGACACCAAACTCAAATTTACAGTTAGAAATTGCAGGTGGGCATGCTCCCCACAGAAAAATATCTTCCAAAATGCATTTTTTCTCCTATTGTAAATACGATTTTACTGCACTTTAATGCTGTATGCGGAGCTTCATTGTACATTAGGAAATAAACTGTCAGAAATATGTAAAGATAACTTGCATGTGTGCATCTATTGTACTGTATACCATTACAAAAATAGGAATATAAATGACAACTGACCATCATTTCTTCCACAGGCCTCTACAGAGGTTGTCCAACACAGACAAGCTGAATGAACAGGAGGGTTTGAGAAGTCCTCGAGGCGAACTAACAGAAGTCTTCCCCAATGGCAGAATGGCGTCCGACACAGACAAAGTCAATGAACAAGAGCGAACAAGAACACATACTCAAGAAAAAGCAACCTTACTGTCTCCCACAAGCAGAAGGTTGCCCACTAGGGACAAAGTCGGTGAACTGGAGGGGGTAAGAAGTCCTCGAGGAAAGCCAAGGCTGTTGTCTCCCAGCCAAAGGTTGTTCAGCACAGAGATGGTTAATGAAGAGGATGGGGTGAGAAGTCCTCAAGATGAGCCTCAACCACTTTCCCCCAGAAGAAAGTCAGCAATTAGATGCGGGTCGAATCCTCATGAGGTCGAAACAGACGAGATCAACCCCATACTAACAAAAACAAAGGTATCAACACACCTACAGTAAATTTAAGTTGTAAAAGATTAAATGAGTTATTTAACAGGACTTCTAATCTACCATTTTGTGAACACTAAGGGTTTTATGCAAAACTGGTCCACTGTGAAAGTCCAAAATGGGTAACTGCCCTTTGCTATTATTAAGCACAATCTCAAGACTGGCTTGACATAAGTTAGCTTGACACTGACCATGACAGACTAGTAAAACCTGATGAAGAGTTTACTGCTGACTTTGAAGACCACAGTCACCTCAGGAAATAGAGCCGGCTCTGCCCTTCCTGTAGAGTGCATTACTGTTAGCAGACCAGTTTCTGGTTTCTTATGAAGACGTAGTCCAAGGTATTTTTACATACTAACATTCCTCATCCACCCCATCAATGGATACTAGCAGCATAGGGGGCTGACCTGAGGTCCACCACCCTGTCTCTGGTTTTGGTCATGTGCCAGCTGAAGATGGTTTATCCTCCTGCACCATCTCACACAAGCCTCCCATACTCCCCCTCATGTCCATCCCTAACTCAGCCCACAATTGCAATATCATCTAGAGGACGTATGCATATGGCAATACTTGTAGGAGTTAAGTCAGCAGTGTACAGGGTGAACAGTACAGGAGAGAGGACGGTTCTGTATGGTGTTCCCATGATAACACAATTCTCACAGGACTGCCACTTTAGTCCAAGTTTGAGTACACTTACATGGCATCCTCTGCAATGAACTGCTTCAGATCAGCCTACATGTACACATCACTGCTAGGTAATCACTTTCAGCCAGCAAGCACCAGATTTATTTTTGAGGTGCTTTTTGCCTTTAATGAGATGAGACAGTGGAAAGAATGACAGGAAGTTATTGGGAGAGAGAGATGGGGTAGGATCGGGTCAGACTCGAACCCAGGTCCCTGGATTTA
The DNA here is from genome assembly GCA_017657215.1 of Limnothrissa miodon. Taxonomy (NCBI): domain Eukaryota; kingdom Metazoa; phylum Chordata; class Actinopteri; order Clupeiformes; family Clupeidae; genus Limnothrissa; species Limnothrissa miodon. The sequence goes on from JAGFZM010001451.1 coordinate 344,358, forward strand.
TGGTATGGCACCTTAGCTGAGCCATGGCATCCCTATAGCCCCAAGATTGACCATGTAGAGAACATGTCTCTACAAGTTTTGTACATCCCTGATTGCTCCTTTAAACGGGGGCTAAGTAACATTCTGTTTTTCTCTCTCACAAGCTCCCTCTAAAGACGCTGTATTGCATTGTATTGCACTGCATTCTATTGGAGGCGGGCCGCGTTGCTGAACATTGCAAGTGCTGTATCTACCGCTATTGGCCACGGTGGCGCATTCTACACCGTTCGTTCGCCGTATAATGACTAATTTTAGCATCCTAAACAGTATAAAATGGATTAATTAAATGAAAAATGTTGCATAGTGGGCCTTTAAAATAACTCTGTGATATTCTCTGCAGAAGCCTTTAATTCTACGAGTTCCACAGTCAGACCGCTTCAGCTCACTCAGTGACATTATGAAGAGACTCCAGGGTCGGCAGAGCTCCGGCACACCAAGACGAGGGCCTAAGTCCGCCATGTCCGACATCAGCCGTTCCATGATGGACCTGAGCACCAGCCACACTGAGTTATCCCACCGTCCGCAGGTCAACGTGAGTGCAGCACCGGACATGTGTACCTGTGCAGACCGACACATCGTCCTAAACCTCCATAACACATACTGTATGCAGTATAGAGAGGGAAGCAAGGGAAGGACTCTTGAATTGATTGGTGGGCAGATTTACACCACTGGCCTTTTGCTGGTGGTCTGCCGACAAAGATCTAATGTATGGTATTTTTTAATATTCTCTAATTGGCCCAATAGCGGCTGGTCATGGGTGGTCACATGTCGACAAACCTGATATCTGATTCCTAATATTTGGATGTCATGTAAGACTTGTTTACATGTCGGAATCCCAATGATAGTGGTCAGGTGGAGGTAGTGAGTTTATCAGTTACAGTGCTAATGCTAAGGCTGCATAGATGTTCAATACTAATAATGCATGTTGGTATTCAATTCATATTCTTAGCTAATCTGCAATGCTGTGCTAGTGACTCCCTCTTCTCTTGGCCAGTGTTATGATGCACTATCCCCAACGCCAGCCCAGGCCCTCATGAAGCACCGAACAGATGACAAGCCAGTCTTCAGAGCTCCCAAATCCTTCCTGAATCCCATGCGGCCTCGGAGCTCTACCTTTGGCTTCATGAAGGACTGGAGGTCGCCAACAAAAGAGTGGACCAGTGAAGAGAAGTAGGCTATGACCATCTAGGACCACATGTGACTATCTATTCACTGTTCCAGTTCCATTCCACTCGTGCTGACCCAGGCGGTTTCTCAAGCATGGTGCTAAGGCAGCACACTCAGTCCATTTGGAAGGAACTCAGACTGTTGAAAAAGATTGCAAACCTAAAGCACTTCACTGTTTTATTGTATAGTTTAAATATAATACTGTAAGAATGCGCTGAAGAACTTTTTAACAGGCATAGAGTTTTGAAAGCCTAAGCTAGTCAGATCCTCTGAATTATAGGAGTGGCTTTTAATTATCGTAGCAGCTGAATGTTGTATCATTTCAGCAAGTGAGTTTCAGTTACTTGAGAAATATGCCAAGAATTACACTACAAAGTGCTCTCTACTTGCCCACTGTGAATCACTTTTAAAAGATTTAGTGTCGAAAAAGAAATATTTACAGATACCACAGGCAGTTTAATAAAATGTAAAAATGTAGTGTTATGTTATGGTATTACTGTTGACCTGAATGAGTCCAAGGTTTTTAAAAAAGTATTTTAATCACAATGTACATGCATTTAAATGGTAATATAAAATGTTTTTGACCTCTGAACTAGTGTCTCAATAACCCTAATAACAATAATAATAATAATAATAGTATTTGTATAGTATTAGTCCATTGTCTTTGTGTGTTTCAGTGCTGTCCACTCTGTATTTAGGTGTGGGTGTTGTTGACGGGATGGCACACTGGTGAAACATTGTGATTAAACCTCAACCTTTCTTACCTTGGTGGCACCCCATACCTTTTTTCTCCCATTTGTTACGTCAGTCAGTCAGGCACTGAGAGTGTGCTTTGTGTGTGTTCTTTTACTGCTACCTGCTATTCCTGTTTTCATTGATGAGATCACATCGTTAAATATGTCCTTGTAAAATGTGACCCTATTATATATTGCTTAATAAGAGTCCTTCCTTTCTTGATTGCAATACATTTTTGATTTGTGTTGTGCTCTTTCAAATCACTGAGTTAAATGCAAGGAAAAAAACAACAGATGTACAATACATATGTACATAAGTTTTGTCTGAGGTTTCATAGGTCTGTAATTTTCAGACTGGCATGTCCCCTGTCTGGTCCATAAAAAACAGGCTGCCGGTTCTGCTGAGAGATTTTCTTTCTGTTTTTGTGTTAGGTGTGGTGTGGGCTGCTGACAGCTGCCAGACAATCAGTGATGACCGGAGCCTAACCTGCTGACAACAGGTTCTATGTAATACTGGCAAACAGTTGGTTTCAATTCAGGAGACTAGGAGTGTCCTTTGTAGTAGTAGTAGTAATTTACAGTGCTTTGTCCAAACCAATGTTACATACACAGAGTTTTTTTTATGTAGTAGACAAAAATTAGATGAAATTCGGTCTTTGTGGTGGTGATTTTGTATGCCCAGTGCAGTATGTTGTGTTTGCCTTATGTGGAACAGTAGGTGGAGCAGTCTCCCCTATAATATTTGAGAGTGTGTGTTTGTGTCTGTGTGTGTGTGCGGGCACGTGTGTTAGCCAGACTTGTGCCACCTGGTGCTTCCCCTCAGTATCACATTCTACTCTCCATTAGCTTAGGTTCATTTGGCTGGGAAGTCACCAATTAAAGGGCTCCGGCATGGCAACATTTTCAAAGTTTGCTGACAGTATCACTGAGGGATTTCCTACACTTTGCACAAAGTGAAACAAAACTTTTGGTGCATGTGTGTTTGTGTTTTTGAGTGTGTAAATGAGAGATAACATTGATGTACTTAAATTAATGAGATCAAGAAAAAGAGACAGAAGTTAGCAATGCAATCTTTGTAGTCACAAAAGCAACTTGAAAGAACTTTAATTTCTGTGAGCACATCATTGTTCCCACATTGAGTAGGAACATGTCAAAAACATGGAAGTTTATAGAGATTAATTTGACACAGCAATGACACAGCAGACAAGACTATTTATGAAAAATGAGTAGGCTTACATGAGAATAAACACATGAGGTTATGCAAAGAAAATAATAAGAATAAGAATTCTCCAATAAGAAGTGCTGAAAATAATCCCATGTAATTGTCAATACATCTTTCCATTCTCTTATATCAGTGACATTGCATCATCTCAATACAATGTGCCTCTTCCTGATTTATTTTTTAATATGCCATTCAGTGTGCTAGTGATTCCTGATCATTTACACAGCAAACAGACGTACCAAGTGTGCTCTCTCAAAATAGTTGATTATCCATCACAATGAGGTATTGGTCACCCGCTCTGCTTACAACAATATTTAAGTGCCATTTACAATTAGCTAAATAAAACACAACATAAAACTGAGAGCTAAAATATAAGTTGACAAAGGCATATTCTCTATGTGATAATGATAGTTAGTTACTGTATGATATTGATTGTATCAGTGAAATGAGCAAAGATACTATAGAATTTCAACTAACTTTGTTATCTATGTTTTTGTGTACAATGATTTCAACAAGGCCATCCAAAACACACCAATGCCCATCTCTTGACTTAAAAGCATTAAAAGCATTTTTCAAGAAATGCAAAGACCAGTATCGGTAGACACTCCAGTGATCATGAAACTAAATTCTTAAACATGGATGGAAAAGCATTTGAGGGATGACTCTGCCGAGATGACTGGACTTTTCTCTGGACTGTGAACTGTAAGGATATATTTAGTCCACATTTCATCATGGTTGTTTTCACGCCCGTCAGTTCAGGTACGTCTGGGTCCGTTTCACTCACTGCTGCTTGCAGTTCTCCTTCTTCTCTTTGGCTTTGGGACGTCCTGACCTGTCACTTTGGCGCTTGGTGGGGGGAATGAAGGCAGGTTCTGGCAGGTAGTCGTAGAACACAGAATGAGGGGTTCTATTGGCCAGACAAATACCTGTGGAGGGTTTAGGAAGAATGGAGATGAAGAATTTTAGAGAAATTTAGACTCAGTAATAAATGAGTGTGTCAGGAAAAACTGGTAAGTAGTTCTGACTCTGACCTGAGGGGGCGCTGTTTCCCATCAGCAAGCTCTCTCTCTTCCTGGCTTTAAATGTGGGGTCCAGTTCCTCAGCAATATTGTGAATTGGCTGTGTTTGTCTACAGGAATGAGGAAAAATAGCAGAACAACAATGCATACCACCTTCCCAAACCCTTTTCTAACTGGCTGAATTCACAGGATGACTTAAATGTCTCTGAGGGCACAGACGTCTCAATGTCTTTACACATTATTTAGAAGTTAGCAATGCAAAATTAATAATAACTGGAGGGCAATTTTTTTTTCTATATAATTCGGAATTTCCAAATCCAATACAGGGTTCAGTGCAGAGTCTGCTGACAATGCAATAGAGTGTCAATTCTTCAGGATGTCCTGATTCTAAAGCTTTTGTGTTTGTGTCTGTGCGAATGGACTCACATCATGGTATAGCTGAGGGGGGGCTGGTGTTCAGGGGACCCGTCTTCTCCAGGTGAGTGCAAGCCCTCAGAGTTCAGCCGCTCCCGTGGCAGCTGCAGCACCCCCACCTGTCACATGACCGCAACGCACCCCATTTGATGTGATACAATACAATGCACTAGAACTTCACTGCCATATGAATAAAGAATAGCCGTCTTATTGTCTGTTATAAAAAACTGAAACGAGAGAAACAACTGTTGTGCTACCAAACTGAAAGCTAACGCACAGTTAGTAGCCGATATTACAAGGACCATTACAATAACACGGGCAGGAGAAGCACAGAGCAGCATTAACATTCTTAATGTGTGCTGACACATTGGGTGCAGTATAAAGTTAACCGTGCCTTTCTGACAGGGATCTCCCTCCTGGGGGTCTCCTGGTGCTCCAGACTCCTGGACTGTCTCTCGGGGGGCTCACGGGCCCTTCGGTGGGGAGTCTTCTCATGACGTTGCATGTAGTGAGCAATCTCCTGCCATAGAGGGGAAAAAGAGAGTGCGGATACGAAGAGCTTCAGCCTACAAAAAGTAGTATAATGTATTATACAGGCAATACTGTCCTTACACCGTGTCCTATCTGCAAGTGACGCGATGAAATGTGTGCAACGAAATCTGATTGCTCACTCGATTTTTTATTGGACTGTCCAAACTGAATGCAACTAAAAGCAGCGCGAAAGAACGCTATGCTACGCAACTTTTTAAAAAAGTTTTTGTTGCTCGGTCTGTTTCTATTTTAGTCACGTTGACAAGTCGAGTTGACATATACTGTATTAGTATACATTACGTAACAAAGGCACACATAGAACGTTTGATGTGGACATGAAAGCGCAACGTTTTGCACAGTCGCTTGCAGTAAGGACATGGTGTTAGTGGTTAGTCTTGTAAAATGAAATCATGGCGTATGACAGTTGGCGTTACACACATGGCACATAGGATTTTCAGCAAGGTTAAGCATGTGGTATGGTGGTGAAGACACCCTTTAATTTTCTCCATACATGAAATCCAGACCCTGGCACTGCAGGTGAGTGCATTCTCAATGGATAAAACAGTCTGAGACTGAGCCTTTGAATGGGCAGCCATGAAAAAGCAGAAGCGAAGCTCCATGTAGTCCCCCTGCCCCTCATACCCCAAGCACCCCCAGATCATCACCTCGTCCTGGGCCACCTGCGCTGCCCTGAAGTCCACATCTGGTTTCTCTGAGGTCTGGGGCTGGGGAGATTCCACTGACTGCTATCCCAAAAAGTAGAGGAAGGGAGAAGTAAACCAAATGATAGCAGCTTAGAGGCTCACACACACTCACACACACACACACACACTCCATGCAGTACACCTCAACACTTATATTAACATGTACATAAAGGTAGGGTATAAACAGGTACCTATCTTACACACTGACACGCACGCACACACACACACACATACCCTCTGTGGCAGCCTGTCCACCTCCTCCTCGTCTTCCTCCTGCAGTCTGCGGGCGAGCTCTGCGTCGCGCTGCACCTGCTGCAGAACCTCCAGCTGCAGGGAGATCAGACCTGGGGAGGGTGGGGGAAGGAGGTTGTCCTTTAAAAAACACATTTATAGATCTAGATCCAGGTCTAAAGCACATTGACAGAGTTAATGCCAAATGACTAAACATATTATATGGATATTGTATGGATGGTTTTATTTCAGTATCCCTTCCAGCATACTATTTAAGCCTAAAAGCCTTTAAAAGCCTTCCTTAGACCATTGTATTCCAAAGACGATTTCATATCATGGGCGTGACACTTTGGGACACCAAAGTCAATGACACACAGTTTGCGTACACCACACCCAAACATTTTCCAGACGTCTCTGAATAATTACCCTCACTGAGTGGAGCATCCACACACCCGGCCTCAGCTCTACGACGCCTTATTTTTAACTCCTCCTCTTCCTGCAACCGTTTTGCCATTTCCTGTGGAAAGGGAAGGAGTGAAAAGTGAAACAGGACGGGAGTATTACTGGCCAGAGAACTGAAAAAAAAAGTATTGTGTTTATTAGGCCCACGTATGCACATTACATAGAGGACATAATCTATGAACAACTGAATCTGGTGAATGCTGAGGGGAGAGAGAGAGAGGTGGATGCAAAAAGGGCATTAGGCCTAAGTTACCATTCTGACAGCAAGGGGCAGCAGAGAAACACTAAACACACACACACACACACACCAGCCATGACTAGGGACGTGGAAATTGCATGAAACTCATCTTACATAATTAGCCTTACCAAACACCCACAATAAAACTATTACGTGTCTCAATGACTCAATGGCACAATGAGTGGCTTAATCCAGTCAGTGAGCTCAGGGCTGAGATTTCATTATAGACTTTGCTTGGCTGTGAATTGTGAATGGTGTGCCACACACACACACACACACACACACACGCACACACACACACACAGGAAGCTATTTCAACATGGACCGGAGGAGACTAAAGACCTGCACAGAGTCTGGAGACACAGGCCTACAGGGACCACGGGGCCATAGGACTACCTCTTGAATAAATAAACAGTGGGGGGAAGTCCAGAAGTAGATTGGTCCTAGTATTTGGCCATGGGAGATACATCAAAGGCCACCAAAAGGCAACCCAAATTTACTTCCAAGTGTTGGTTTTCATGTTTACAAGGAAAAAAACATATCCACAACACTTTTAGAGGATCACATCCAGGCTTTGATCTAGTTAATTGGCTATGACAAGTATCGGTACTTCAAATATTCTCTCTAAGTCAGACTGGACATGGGAACCATTTTCTCATCATCACAGCGGTGGGATATTTCACGTTATCGTGTAAGTGTCCACCCTTCTCCCTGAAGCGCGCTCTCTTTGGGCAGCTGCTTGCACTTGGGCGGCTTGTCTTTTGTCACACCACCATACGTGTTTAGAGGGGGCAGGCAGTCACGTGGCTGTAAAGGGGCTTTGCTAGGGGAAAGAGCAGGTAGTTAGGGACTTGTAGGCATGCAAGGGGGCCTGTGTGTGTGAGAGAGAGAGGGTCTGTTTGTGTGTGTGTGTGTGTGTGTGTGTGTGTATGTATGTATGTTTGAGTGAGTGAGACTTTTAAAAAACATAGAATTGAATGTGTGTGTGAATGAATGCAAACACAGTAAACACACAAACATGAGAAGACTCAACACCAACACAGACACACAAACACCTAAAAAAATGTGCTCTCACACAGTGACACACACACACACACACACACACACACACACAAACCCTCACAGAGAACAAGGCATTCTTTGTGTTTGTGCACAATGTCTGGGTGCTAAGTCAGAGCGACTACTTGTTAAAATAGTTGACATAGTGACAGAGGTCGCCGAGAGCAACACATAGATAAAGGACACATTTGGGATTGCTGCTACTCGTCCTTCAAAGTCAGCACCTGATTGGCCAGCCAAGGTGCTCCACCGTACAGATGGGCACAAGAAAAAAAGGGGGTACATTTAGCACAGTCATCATTCAAGGGACAGTTTTTAACTTGACACGGTCGAAGGCAAGCGGGCCAGACAGTACTTCCCCTCCGTTGCGAACTCTTTATTTTTCTAAGGTGGCCATGGAAAAGAAGACAAAAACACGACAACAAACACATGACATTATTGTCACAGCAATGCGTCTGGGGAGAATGGGAGCGAGAGAGGGAGAGACCGGGAGGAAAAAGAGAGTAATGTGTCTGAAGAGAGAGAGAGAAAGAGAGAGGGAGGAAAAAGAGAGAAAAAGAGAGAGCACTAACGTCTAGCAGGCACCCTTAATGGGAAAAGCCCTGTTGAGTGGCGTAGCTGCCTCCTCAAAACCCTCATGCGGCAGCTGAAGTTCATTGTCTGACTCTCAGTGCCAGGTGCCAGGGCTGAACAAATCAGAAGCAGATGGCTTACTGTCAACTGTACTGCTGGGTGAAAAAAAAAAAGTTTTGTGAAAGGGCTGGGTCCAATTCCATTGAAAAGGGCTTAAATGAGAACAAAACAGAACAACACATGGCGCTCTGTGTTTGCGCTTGAGAAACTCCATTAAAAAAACAGTAACATCTTCCCTTTGGTACATACTTAATCCATCTTGGCGTGCGATTTTGTCCTTTGTTTTTTTCCCACTAAGTGATCAAGGGACTACTGTTTTGATTAGGAATGCAGTTAAACTACACTGAAACATCTGTCAGAGATCATCTGTACGCAGTCCCTGTTGGGGGTCAAATGGTGGAAAAACCTGCCCCAGACCCACAGAAGAGCCTCACTAAACTAAAGCACCGGTTAGGCTAGGCCAACTGAGAACACACACGAGCAAAGTTAAGGCCATGCCCCCAGACCCCTTTGGAGACGCTCCACTCATCACCTGGGAAACCATCCAGGCATCGCCATTGACCCAACCTGCAGGCCAGCTCCCCCAGCTCTCATGGTGGCAATGACAAAGGTGTCTTTGAGAAATGGAGAGCCACGATGCATAATAGAAGAATGTAAGGACTGTGATGATGTGGGGCTTTCAATAAGGATTCAGTGTTGATAGCTTGGGGTTGAGAGGTGATCAATAGATTCCACTCGAGCTCAAGGGCTCTTTCTTCTTGCTCCTTCCTCCTCTTCTTCCCCGCAACTGTTTTCTTCTTCCTCTGTCTGTCGGAGGAACTCTGCACAAGGGCCACTCTGTTAGAGGTACTTCAGTCAGGCCAATCAAGGGCATAGACAACGTGAGGGACACCACTCCACACTGGGCTTTTGTGTTGGTGTGTCGGAGACCACACACACAGACAGAGCGACACACTCACTCGGACAGGTTTGCACACACACACACACACACACACACACACACACACACACACTTCTTTTCTCCAACATCCTTCCTCTACATCCTCATTGTTTTATTCAGTAGGATGTTTCATACAATAGCCTTATAAATACAGGTAGACAGAGAGCACTCTAACCCAGAGCAGTGGAGCGGAGGTCAGTAAGGGGTTAGGCGCCTTGCTCAAAGACACTTCAGACATGATCTACCAGTAGGCCATGGCTGCCCACACACACGAAAATGCATTCTCACATACAGGCACACACAAAGACACAATACTTAATACTAATAATAAAACAACAGTATAAAAAACATACACAAAAGTTGTACAAACAAACACTCCTTCAATCTGTCATACTTCAGGTACAGGTCAATCAACAAGTCATTTAGTTATTAAAAAAAAAACTCAAAAAAATCATTTTCAGACAAAATTACATCAGGTTTCAAAAAGAACTTAGTCTGACAAAACCCTCTCAGGGTCCGGGACTAGAGTGTAATGATCCTGGCAATTCAGAGTGTGTTATTACTCCTACATCCCACTACAG
>JAGFZM010001451.1:357026-369018 GCA_017657215.1 Limnothrissa miodon
AGAGAGAGAGAGAGAGAGAGAGAGAGAGAGAGAGAGAGAGAGAGAGAATTTGTGTGTCACAGAGAATAGGAGAAAGAAAGGCAGAATTAAGTAGTGGAAAACATGCGGGTACTTTCCCTGTACTGTGATTTTAGATCTAGTCAGAGATACTGTAATCACATCAACTACTCAAAACCACAATGTGTCCGAATCACAACTTTGACCCTAACTAGTAGAACAAAAAAGATTCAAGTCTCTAGAACATACAATTTTAAGTCTAAAACAGGAGATAACATACTGTATATGAATGAATAGGTCAACACACCCTTGTTCTGCACCAATTTCCCTACTGATAAGCAAAAAAAACCCACTTTCCACCAATTGTCTGTAATGTAACTCATTTGGGATCAGGAAGGCCTGAGTAAACTAAAACTAAAGGAGATCATGCAGACAAGGATGGACAGCCTGACAAGTAGGTTGACCAGGCTACTCAGAAGATTTGCAGTGCAATAGCCATCACTGCTAAACGTGAAACAAAACAACAACAACAACAACAACAACAACAACAAACTGTACTGAGAATTTGTATTCTCTTCTTTATCATCTAGAATGCAAACGTGGTGGCATCAGGGTAGCTCCTCTTTAATAGCCTATTTTGCCATGTGTAGCTACTGTATTACCCAATGCAATTTTACTAAGTGCGCTGTGTCTTGCAATGTCGCAGAAATGATTTCCGTAAAACACAGCTCAGATAAGTGGCCCAGTTGACAGTGGTCCATTAGTGAGGACGGGGTTGAAGATTTAGACGCATGTACATGCACGGCCAGCCCCCAGAGCCCAAGAGTAAAAGGGCTCCTTTGCAAACACAGACTCTACAGTGTAAACTCCACTCAAACAGGCACAGGACAGAAGGGCTGAGTGCCACAGACTGTGTGCCTTTTACAGAGATGTGTGTCCAAACGAAGAGATTTAGACATGGGTGTACTGTCTCTCACTCAAAAACAGAGTGCAAGGTGTTGTTCTTGTTCTGTCACCCAGAAAGACAATTCAAACAAAGAAGTCAGCCGACGTCAAATCATTTTGGTCTGTCTAACAGCCATGCCTGCTTCCACAGTCGATCCAGTGTCTGCTAATTTAGTCACTGTGTGAGTGTGTGTGTGTGTGTGTGTGATGGCCCATGTCATTAAGAACCCATTTAAAGAGTCAAGGCCTTGACAAAATTCCACATAAAGCAACACATGTCCTCATTTGCAACAAGTGAGTCTGACACAAGAAAGTAGAACTCGGTCACCCACTTCCTCTTCACCAGTTGATAACGCACCACATTTAATTTCATCCACCCGCCTCCTTTCATAACCTTTTGTGACGATTAAGACAGTCCTCATGTATCCAGCTATTCACAGCATGTACTGAGCTGAGATGGTGTGTTTGGTAGCAAAGCAACTCCACCTCCACATCTTTTCCTCCCCTCCATCACACACACACACGTGTGCATGTGTGTGTGCGCGCGTTTCAGCAAAAGTGGAAACATTTACGAGGCAACACAGTGGACAGAGAACCGCTTTGTAAACGGCTGGCACGGGTGCGGCTGTTAGCTAAAATACAGCGACTGAAGTAATAATAACTTGTCAGCAGGAGTCTTTCTGCAAACACATATTGAGTTGAGGGCCAATTAAAACATTAACAGGAAAGCAGGAAAAAATACAGAAGCTAACAATAAAGGATTGAAATATTAAAAAAAAAAAACGTAATTGGTTTATATATGAATCTTCTCTACCAAACTAAGTAATTGCGCATCAATTTAGTTTAGTCACCTTACTATGAGGAAAGAATGAGAGAGAAAGAGAGAAAGAAAGAAAGAAAGGACAGGAAGGAAGGAGTGGGTTCATGGCAAGACCCTCTCTTCTCTCTGTTTTATCCCAATACAAGGGGAAATGATGGGTGGGAGTGGGAGGGTTGTTGTTTTGGTGAGTGTGAGTGTGTGTGTGCGTGTGTGTGTGTGTGTGTGGACTCCAACTCAGTGTAGCCGCGAGGCACACAGATGGCGTTGTTCAGTGTTGAGCCTCAGACACACAAAGGGCAGTGCGAGTGCTGGGGCAGGGCTGTGGGGTTGTGGGGTGCAGGCAGTAAAAAGGGGAAAGCTGGAGGCAGCGAAGGCTATAGGGGTGCAGACTGAAAGCATACGAGAGGTAGGCAGTGTGTGGCACAGGAAGATATTTACCTTTGGCCACTGGGCTCATTTTCTTTCTCTATTCATTCTCTTCTTACTCTCCTTCTCATCCTCTTTATCTATCTCTCTTTTTATTCTTTTATTCTCTCCCTCCAGCTATCCCCCACACCTCCTCATACTCCCTTTCTCTGCCTCTTCCACACTCTGTTTCTTCATATCTTGATCATTACTCTCTCCTTCACATTCTCCTCTTCACTCTCCCTCTTCTCTCTATCTCTCACTCCATCCCTCTTCACCCTCTCTCCATCTCTCACACTCTTACTCCCACTCTCTCACTGCCTCCAACTACTTTCATTCCTTCCCTCTCTTCCTCTCTCTCTCTCTCTCTCTCTCTCTCTCTCTATCTTTTCTCCTTTGTGCTTTTGTCTAAATTTGGCTGGGCCCTCTCATACAGTAGGGGCAGATATAAATATCTCGCCTGGCTGGGCTGAGCTGAGGAGGGGGCAACAGGGGCTGGGGAGGGGTGTCAGTGGCACAGCACAGGAGGAACGGGGTCAGTGCAGCCACTGGGTTATGTTTCACGGCACACATCCCACAGGGATGAAGTGCTCGATCCCAGGCTACTTTCCAAGAGTAGTTTCAATCATCACATATTGGTGTGCCAGGTTGCACAATAAGGCCAAGATGTAATGTGGGAAATCTAAGTATGCTTATGTCATGCATGGATGTATGCTTGAACATGCAACATGCAGTATAGTATTATTTAGAGAATTCAGTCTAGGTCTGAACTAAAGAAAAATATCAGTGATTAACTCCATTAAAAAAACCTCTGAGTCTCAACTTATGCATGTCCCTATGTAGGTAATTCAGTTGATTTCAGTAAAAAAAAAAAAAGTCCATTCAAAGTAAAGTATGCAAATATTGTCATGTTTCTTGATGGTAATTCAAGGGAACCTCAGAGTTTGGATGGAATACAGACAGGGCCACTTTCTGAGGTCTATAAAGAAACATGTGCACAAACATCTACAAGCAATCAGAAAGAAGAGGAGGCAACACACACACAAAGAGAGACATGTGATCCCACTGTTGCATTCCTTCTGTCTTATCAGCTTAAGTCACATCCTGCAAGTCTGTCCTTGTCCGTGGCAACGCCGCTGCCAGACCACAATGACATTTTGTAGATAGCACTTGTGTTTGGGTGAAACATCTTCACATATCTTGTATTTTGGTATGGTTAGAGAAGTTCAGTTGATCTACAGGTCTTTGGGAGTGGTGAGGCTATGTATACTCTATATTTTCGGCAAGCTTGTTCCGGGCATTTCTCACTCTGGAAGGAATTAGTTCTAGTATGTCACAAAAAGGTGGCAAAAACATTTTCTTTCAGGTGTAAAGGACACAAGCTTGTGCTAGAGATCACTAGCCCGAAGAGTAAACAAAACTACAGTAACAAGAGTTATAAACAGTAGATCTGCATTAGGCAAATTTAGCTGTTTACTGGAGCTACTTTTGTAGGTCTACATTTTGCAGTTTTTTATGGACTCGGTAAAAGATAAAAAGGAAAAATAAAAGGGGAAGACTGATAAAGAATTTTAAAGTGCAGAGTTAATCTTTTTACAAATAGTCTGCAATTATATAATTGGCAGGTGTCATGTGTGTATTTTATCCCATGAATCCTACCATCAAGGACGCGAGGAAGGTGAGACTTATCAATTTCTAGCTCAGTCATGGCTCCTTTTGCAAATATTTTGAGTTCACAGGTTCATCTTATCCCCTCCAACTTGGTGCAATGAGATATGATGTTCTTCCTATAAACGGCAAGAGAGAAAAATGCCAGTAATTCTTTTACTGCATTTATACATGACAGAAAATTATGTCAGATGTAGCCTTCTTAATAAACAGACAATTCAGCCATCTTTTTTTAAAGTTGCTAATCGTCTATGAAATTGATGAGCAGAATAACAATGACTAGGCGACGTACAGAACTGGAGTACAAAAGTTAATCTAATTCGTTGGCTTCTTCCCATTCTTCATAGATTGTCCTATGAACACTATTATGACCTATAATAAAAAATCTTCTTAGACATTGTTATGTCCTTCATAGAGCATAACCAATTTCATGTCAACGACGGGTTGACGCAAACATAGCCTGTTCACGAAACGGACAGTCGCTTCTATAAAATGTTATAGTTTAAATTTAGTTCATGCATTTGACTCCTTACACTTCATAGAGATAAAAACGTATTTGCTGTAATATACACTACACGACACAAAAAAGGGTCAACTGCCAAGAAAGTATTCCACAATTGTTTCAACTTGACAAAAACACTCGAAAACAACAAAAACCATGGCAAGAATTTTTACACTTACCCCAATAGCTATCGTGTGATGCCAAAAATCTACCGTTTCTTTTCCTTGTAGGCACTTTCTTTGTTTCCTCTGCTCATCGCATCTCTCAGTTGGCAAGTTCGCGTTGCATCCGACTCCTCAGCAGCAGCCGTGATTTCCACCGTTTGTGCGCAAATGCCAAGAGTTCATGAATGATTGAAAACAATCCAGCTGGTGCTGGGACGGGAGCCCACTAAGGACAAAATTTACGTCTCACTGAAAAGGTAGCCTACAAAAATACAATTTGTATGCCAGTTTCGAAGGAGTGATGTCTACTAAATATACAAAAAATGCCCATGGCCATGTCGCAGTTGTTTGCGTTTATAAAGACGTTATTAGGCTATAACTCACTAGTAGGCTGAGAAGTCAAATTAATTATTGCCTGTTCATAATTTACATTTTTTATGCCGTTTATTTAAGTGGACTTTCTTTTGGACTACTCAGTAAATAAAAATAATTTATAATATCAGTACTGTATCAGCCAACTTCAATCATTTTCAGTTTGCTGAGAAACTCTCTAGGTTCAGTAAAGGTGCTCAAGTAAATACAAGGGAGAGAATACAGCGCCATCTGATGGTCACACGCCTGGTCTATTTCATTTTAGAGCTATGAAGCTGCATGAAAATATCAGCTTCCACCTTTTAAAGACTTATATCACAAAATTTGGTAGATGATTTTTTTGGAAGCAGCTGTTTTTCCATTTCATTCGCCATTTAAAGGCCCACTAAGCAACATTTTTCAGTTAATAAATCCGTTTCATACGGAAGCCGAGCGTGGCCAAGGTTGTGATAATTATTTTTCACCTTGTTTTATCCTGAGATAACAACATAATTATTTAGAGATCTTGAGGAAATGAAACACTTATTTAGAGATCTCGAGAAAACGAAACACTTATTTAGAGATCTCGAGAAAACAAAACACTTATTTAGAGATCTTGAGAAAACAAAACACTTATTTAGAGATCAAAAATACTGAGAACGTCAAATGTCAGTGACTTCTGCATTCAAATGTTAGTTTCTCAAAGTTATGTCTGGAATAATCGATCAGCTAATAAGGCAATATTTTGATTAGGGGTTGACACAGGGGGAGATTGCATTAAGTCTTCAATTTCTGGCTGATGTTCTCCTCTGCAAACCCCCTCTCTTTCAGAGCTTCGTAAAACGCCATTTCATCATTTTGTCTTCCTTCCTCAGGCACAAGGGGGTGTAGACGTTTCTCAATTTCCAGAGCTATAGGCTGGAGTCCAGTATTTGTTTTCTCGAGATCTCTAAATGAGTGTTTTGTTTTCTCGAGATCTCTAAATAATTATGTCATTATCTCGGGATAACAAGGTGAAAAATAATTATTATGACCTTGGCCGCTCTCGGCTTCCGTAGTTTCATACTGTTTAGGATGCTAACATGAGTCATTACACAGTGAACAAATGGTGTAGAATGCGCCACTCTGGCCTACAACGGTAGATAAAGCATTTGCAATGTTCAACAACAGCGGTCCGCCTCCAATAGAATGCTGTGTAATACAATGCGGTCTTTAGAGGGAGCTCATGAGAGAAATAAACAGAACGTTGCTAAGCCCTGCTTTAAGCCCATGTTCTAAATTTATATGCCATGATGATATAATGACAGCAGGGCAATGGTCAACCGAACCTGCCTGTCTGTCAACCATGGAGGGTCCATGGCCTTGCTTTTAAAATCAGGGAGCCCAGTTGACTAATAAAACACAAGCAGAGGAGGTGTGAAGGACCTTAGAATCATATAAATAGACCACCATACTGGTTGCAATACAGCTGCTTGCAGACAGGAGGCAACAATAGGACATGGAATTAAATGTCAGAACCCTACACAATGACCTGAAAACAAACCGACCCGAATTACTGGTATTAAAGGCCCACTATGCAACATTTTTCATTTAATTAGTCCGTTTCATACTGTTTAGGATGCTAAAATTTGTCATTACACGGCGAACGAACGGTGTAGATGCGCCACCGTGGCCAATAGCGGTAGATACAGCACTTGCAATGTTCAGCAGCGCGGACCGCCTCCAATAGAATGCAGTGCAATACAATGCAATACAGCGGGCTTTAGAGGGAGCTCGTGAGAGAGAAAAACAGAATGTTGCTTAGTGCCGGTTTAAGTGTCAATGTCACAAAGAAAGAAGACAGGGGCTGGTAGGATCAGGGTCAGGTTTAATCAATACTGATTTCAAGGATACTAAGGGGTGCTCAAACAAAAATGAACCTAAAATGAGACTAAAATGATTTATGTAAAACTTTTAAAACAAGTTTCCTCAGTTTAATCATGTTAAATTCCCAACAGTCATCAGTATCAGTCAGCCTACTGTGAGGGTTAATGTGTGCTAAATGCAAAGACCAAATTTTAAAAGACATGTAAGATGTTGCAAGGTCATTAACCTTTAACCCTAGGTGAGTTTTGGGCAAGCTTGGGTGAGTTTTGGGCAATCAATTTCTGGATTTTATAGCTTCCACTTGAAGAGGTATCAGTTTTGGGGTACAAATCTTTAAAATAAAAAAAATATATATATAAAGATCATACGGTAACTGATGCAAGCAGGCTGGTGTCGTTTGGACTTTTTAAATAAATACAGAAGTGGAATGATTTGTCCACAGCATGATTTAAAGCTGACATGTCAGGCTTTTTTGATAACAGTTTTCAGATATCAGATGGACAGTGTTAAAGGGCTTATAGAATGTCAAACCGCATTTATCTTGTTATTGTTGAATCTAGGTAGCGGAAGGTATCCAATGGACCACAGCAAAACTTCAGTACTGTCTACCACCTCGTTCTACATGTAAATGTCCATAGTAGCTAGAACTGACTGGGCTGAAACAGGCCAATCTGAAATGAAGTGGCTCTTGACGTTGGCAGCACTAAGATACACCTCCTTCATTTACATAGCCCAATCAAAGATAGTTTGGAACCGTCTCTAGTCCAATCCCCTGTTGCTTCATGAATTTTGCGTACACTATTATTGAGCCTCAAAGAACATGGTCAAAAATGTGTTCTATGACTCCTTTAAGTTATAGTAAGACAAAGAAGTAAACATCAGGAAAAAACAGCCCCAATGTTCTCGACAACTAAAGCCTGTGCCCATGTGCCCACTAGTGAACCTTTTGTGAGTTACAGCATTTTAGAGTTGATCCTTGTGTGGGTGCTAGTCCACAAAGAGAGCTCCATTAATCACAAACCTATTACACAGCTGACACACCTCCTGCTCCTCACATCCGTAAATAAGACTTTATTGTATTACATTCAAGGTAATTTAAGTGCACAACCACCGGAGGACACACAGTGAATCATAGGAGCATTAATCTGTCTACGTGATGACTAGCCCATGGGACTAAACCTTCACATCACTATTCACAATGAAAAAGGACTGCATTCAAGCTCAATAGTTATGCTACCCACAGGCAACTCAATTATAGTAGCCAAATACATAAACTTCTACCACTATTTCAGCTGCTGTGCTGCAAACATGAGATGAGCATAGCCATAGTTTCAGTTATAAGTGTTGCTAATTCAAAATAAATGTTCACATTGTTTCTGTAACTATGATGAGACAGCATGGTGGGCATTTGTCTTACAACAGGAAAAATAAATAATATTGATAAATCGAAACAGAACTAAACTCAAAGGGTACTTTAGCAGGCATAATAATACAATTTCCCCAAAACTGTCATTATAACTCATTCAAAAGCACAGATTAAAGATGGAACTTCTGGAAGATGTGACACAGCACGAAAGAGACACGCGACACATGAATGAATGAATATGTGAATGAATGAAGTCAAACTTTCGCTGACAACATTTACCCACCCTGTTTCTCGTAAAATAACAAGTTTAAAGGTTGTGTGTATGTGTGTGTTTGTGTGTGTGTGTGATGCAAGGTGATGCTATTGCATTCTAGGCAGAGTTGTCCATGAATCTGCGACACCTCTTAAACAAATGAATTAAACAGGCAATTTGCCTGGCCCATCTCCTCCCCTCGCCACTAGTACAGAGCGCATCCACTGCACCTGCGTTCACTGGATTTACACACCGAGCTCAATTACTCCAGTGGATGGTAAAACCCGGCCAGGCCTATCCCTGACGCACAGCACTACGCAGGCTCCCCACTTTTATTGATCAATTCACTCAAACCCCCTGTTTACCACTGTCTGGATTTACTGTCAGGGGGATATGTTAAAGTTGAGAGGAGTTGTGATGGGCTTAAGGGGGTTTGAGGGAGGGGGGGGGGTAAGTGTGGCACTTTTGGTGGAGGTTTGAGTTATATGGGGAGGAAGGTATGGTGGTGAGCTGATGACACAGGTCGATAAAAAGGCGGCCGTGCCCCAAGCCAGGACAGACAGACACTCACTCTCGTGCGGGTTCAGAATCTTGAGCTGAGCGAGCGAAAGAAGAAAGTGTCTTGAAAAAGAAAGCCATGCTTTGGAGGTCGCTTGTCTACTGCCTTGTGATCCTCGTTACCGCAGGGTCTCTGTTGGCACATCCCACACACCTGGCAGACCTGTCTTACTCCGGACCAGGTAAAGACCTTTCACACTGTTCTCTCTCTCTCTCTCCCTTTTTCTCATACTACTGTTGTACTCTGTCACACTGTTGTCTCTGTTGTACTTCATGTGATTTGTAAAAATGATCTGTACTGGATCTGTTATTACCTATTTGGCACAACCGTCATTCTCCTACCAACAGAGTCTCTGGAAGAAGATCGGTTAGTTAGTAGAGACAACCTAGACTTCAGTGATGGTGCCTACCTTTCTCAAGAGACTCCAGGCTTTGGCTATTCATCACAGTTTGCTAGGGGGATCAACAGAGATGGTAACACCTCAATTCCTTTTTATAGACATGAGGGAAAATGCTGTTTACACTGCTCCATTTATGGAGTTAGGATGAAGGACAGAATAACAAACTGTGTTAAAAGTTTAATGTTACATAATATCATTTTGTGTAATATATGTATGCATGAGGCAGCAGGAAATATATGACTCTACCATGACATTTACAGTGCATTAAAAATGTGTATGTACATGGTGTTGCTACATGGTGCTTCATGGTGTAGTAGATGGTGTAGTACACTGCAACAGGGGAACTGTGTTAATTGTTATCTATGAAGTCCTGAATGAACGTCAGACTAGACATGCATGCGATGTGTTATGACATGAGACTGCTTTTAGTCTTGTATGGCTGTGTTTTTTTTACATCGTACAAGGTTACGGTGTGGCTTAGTAACAGCTCTAAACATCTGTCTCCCCAACAGACTCCCTTCAGATAGGAGAGTTCATTCCAGGTCAGACCGTCAAAGAGGTGAGTTCTCTCTTTGTCAACTCCTTTTTGTCTTTTTTTTTTTTTTTTTTCAAATGAATTTACCATTTTTCTTTTTGAGTCTCCATTTCCCTTTCTCCTGTTGTACTGTATGCTTAGATTAGAGATGCATGGAATCACTCTCTTTCTTTTTCTCTCTCCCTCCCTTATGTGTGTGTCTCTCTCCATGACTGTGGCAGGTGCTTGTGGAAAGGCCTTTGTTGAATCCACTGAGCCGTCTCCTGGGCAGCAGAAGACAGTATAGGAAACGGGGCAGCAACACCGAGTGCTTCTGGAAGTACTGCGTCTGACCGGACTAGTGTGGAGAGAGGGCAAAACACACAGTTGTCAGACATAGGTCTATATGGAATAGACCTGCAGATAGATAGATAGATAGATAGATACTGTAGATAGATAGATAAGATAAGATAGATAGCCAGAACTATTAGATAGATAGGTAGATTGATTAGATAGATACATAGATACATAGATAAGAAAGATAGATAGAAAGATATTTAGGTGGGATAAACAAACAAAACTGTGCAAATCTGTGCCATTTCCTTTACAATACTATACGTAGAAACATCACACACAAACGCACACACACACACACACACACACACACACACACACACACACACACCTTGACCTTTGTCGCCACAGGTTGACTGTATGCAATGCTGGTCAGTCTATCACCCAACTCCAACAATCTGCATTTATTTTTTATTTAATTTTATTAGCTGCCTTTACAGCACATAACACTGTGAATTTAGAACGATCTGGTGATGTGCTCTCAGTAAGTGCATTGTTAAAATGCATAGCAATGATTTTATTTTATTATTTAAAATCTCAGGTGTTAATATATAGAATATGTAAAGATGGTCAGTATACAAGAAGAAATATTTTACCCAAAATGAAAGGTAATAAAGTTTTATGTTTGAAAATGCAACTTGTTTCTTTGTGGTATATGGGATGATAGTTAAAATCCATGTATGTCAAAAAGAAAATATATTATAAGGAAATATTTAAAATTTGTCATACTGTTATGCTCTCATATTCTTACAATTTTTACTTTTCCAACATTCTTTGGAAATCTCATTATTTGGAAAAATAATCTCTTAAATAATCTCTATGAATCATATAGCAGCATAATTTTAAATCTGTTATCATGTTGTAATAATCATAACTGTAATTTAAGATAAAGGTGATCATAAAAATAGTTACCGGTAAGTAGTTTTGAATTTGTCTTTGCAATACTTCCATGTTTGCTGTAACAACTACACTTGACAGACCACTAGATGGCACAATGACTATACTACAATTGAGGAAACAAGACCAACTACTCTGAGAATAGGCTTCTCCAGTAAAAACTATATATACCATATGTGTGAGTTTTTACGTATGTGCATCAGCTTTCATGTGTGTGTGTGTGTGTGTGCATGCTTTGCATGTTTATGTGAATATATGCCTGTGCATGCGCGCACGTGCGTGTGTGTGCGCGTGTGTTTTCATGCTTATTCCTAATGCATTTAAATCAATTTTTGGCTCCATCAGAATACACAGAGTCAGAGCACCCCCTGAATTAGTTCCATTCTTTTTAGTTCAAATGCTTTGAAACACATCAAAGCATGGTGCTGCTGTGTCTTTTTAGATAGCTGCCTGTAAGTCTGTAGTCTCTTTTTCTGCTTTATTTAATGAACTCAGTCAAAGTCTCTGAAAGAGAATAGAGAACGTCAGCACACAGAGCTCTCTCTGCTTTCACTCGAGGGGAGCTTGATCAAACATAACCACATTACAACAATTAGCTTTAACATTGAGTGTACACAACAGAACAGAAATTACATACATATTCAGACCACTATAAAGGAGTCAGAAACCAGGATACTATAGCCTTTCAGAAATGCCAGTCTCTATCATAATATTTTAGGCTGTGGGAATTGTCTTCGAATGTATATCTTTATTTATTTATTTGGTGGGGTGTTGAAACCTTCAGCGTGGGATCAAGAACCTCACAGGCTTCTGGAGCCTGGGCCGTCTGAAGATCAAAGGAGAGTAATCAGTCGCATAAAAGGGTTCCAGTAGTGCAGACATACACACACGCAGACACACACACACACACACACACACACACACACACACA
>JAGFZM010001451.1:373169-409379 GCA_017657215.1 Limnothrissa miodon
ACACACACACACACACACACACACACACACACACACACACACACACAAGCATACACACACATGGCAGTTCTATAAAGCCCTTTATGCAGCTATGGTAATATCATTCTGCAGTGTGCAGAATCAACAGACATTATCAGAGGGTGGAAAATGCACTTTTATCATTATAGCTTATTTGAATGTTGCCTTTTTAATGTATGCCTTTTTAAAATCTTGTGTCTAGCTGGTTCTGATTTGAAAAGGAACCCGGATGCATGTTACGACATGGGCATAATATGCATTCATGCTGGTGCATGCGACCCAAATGACACTTAACCCTCGAAAAATGTAACTTCCTTCCAACCGCAAATAACTAACCCCATATGCAGGCTGACCACAACGGCCCTTGAGACCCCATCTATAGGACCGTCTTATTGTCTAGGAATGCTTTCGTGAAATACTTTCCATGGAGGTTGTTTATTCCTTCCTGTGTTAGCAATCTCTCCTTTACTAGCAGGGGTGGCTGCATTAGCAAATAGCACGCCTTATGACAGATATATTTGGAAAGGAACAGTCCAGTAGAACAAGTGTGTATCTATGTACAGTGTGTGTGTGTGTGTGTGTGTATGTGTAGATGTGTAGATGCATATTTGGCTGCATAGCCATTGAGTTCCAATGGTCAGTATTCAGACAGATCTGCAGAGGATATTCAAATTTGCAAGCAGCATTTCGGGGCTAACAAAAAGGAGCTTTTGGTTTTTTGCCTTTAATTCTCTCTTAGAAAAAAATCAGAAATTCCCTTAGATAGACTGTACGGAGTCTTTGGCAAAAGACACTGAGGTGAAAATGTTTATGTTAAATGATTAACATGCACTATTGACAAGAATGGGTTTTCTTTTATCAGCTGATTTGTGAATATACAGTAATATCAGTTTTGACACATTTTGGTTTGCCTGGAAAATTAAAAAGAGGGCATTTACAGGCTTTTACATTTCACGCCCTCACTTGTCACAAACATTACCTCACTGCAACCGCACACAACTTATTCTATCACCTGCCCTGACAGACTTAGGATCATGTCTTTTTCCAAAGTGTAGCTTTCACCAAATACCTGACCAAAGTTTGACTGACAAAGTTTGCCTGAGGCAGACTGAACTGGGGAGAATACTGTCCAATTATGCCTGTGATTGGTTAAAAAGCAAATTCGCCTGGATTAGTCTATACATGATTCTCTTAGGCAGATTTCAATGTGCCTGGTAAAGCACTCTCAATATTGTTTTCGAAAATAAGAAAACGTACTGTAGCAAGATGAGCCAATGAGAATCTGACGATGGGCTGCCAGCACTCCAGGTCTGTCAGGTCATGAGCCTTAGCCGACTTTCAACGAGAGACAACCCTGTCAGGCAGACATCACAAAGAAATGATTTAACAATTCTTGTGAGTGTGTGTGAACCGCAGTTCACGATAGTAGGCTACTGTAATTGAATCAGAATCAGACCATGATTTTACGCAAAAGAAGAGGACAAGAATCACATTCCCATGTACAGCTCTTAACTTTGGCTCCTCATAGACACTTAACAAGTTGAAAACATGCTCTTCAGGTGATATTTTCAGGTATGAACGTCACTGTGCAGATCTACTGTTTAAACACACCAAGGAACTTCTGTTTTGAGTTTTCTCTGAGACTTTTATTGTCTTTTCATATACTATTGATTTGCATACTTTGAACTTTTTCAGCACAGTCACATATTTTACGCAAATAACATGGATGATCTAGCAAAATAAGTGCTGTTTCTGTAGCAACCATGTTGTGTAAATGCTCAAAGAAAGGGATTTTTTGAACCTCAAAAACATACTGTAGTTGATTTATTATCTGTAAATTGCATTGCAAGTCATTACCCTAAATTGAACCAATTTAACAAATTCTGTTTGGAGACAAATGGATGACCCTAAAATGACTTGCTGGAATTTACAGTTCCCTGGGTTCCTCTGTGGACTTTGGGGCCTTGGTGAACTTTTGCTGCTGTCTTTCAGATGGCAGTCCACCCACAATGGGCCTGGACTCTTTGGGTAACGGGATATGCTCATTTAGAGCACTGCCATGGCCAACAGTGGCCTTCTGTCAGGGGCCAGTGCGGACCTTTTGAATGGTGACAGAGCTTGGCGGAGCTTTCAGGCCAGTCAGGCGAGTCGGGACGCCTGCGGCACCCATGAAGCGTGGCTTTGTGTTGGCAGCAGACTAGAGTCCGCTCAGCTGCAAAATAGTAAGAAAGGAATAGGAGGCAGGAGCAAAGTTTGGACCTCTGAATTGTCGCTCCAATTCACTGTTATGCCGAATATTGGCTTTGTTGCCGTTTTGTACTTGGGCTGCCTATATACCAGAGAACCTGTGTGTGTGTGTGTGTGTGTGTGTGTGTGTGCTGGGGAGTAATGATTTAAAGTAGTTACATGTGTGTGGCGATGTCAAACCAGCACACAATACTGTGTTTTGACTTTAAGCATGCCTGTGGTCAGGCATATTTACAGTTTTTCTTTCAGAGGAAATAGCTGAGAATGTTTATGATACCTCTTGCTCACTTATTTAGCTTTAGCCTTATCACTTCACCACTGGCCATCTGTGGCACAGGAAAGTTAGCATCATCTGACAGCATTCCACAAGAGGCAAGCGAACTTAGTGGTGAGAAAACATGTGTGCCCAGAAAAACACATCATTAGCACGGCTGCTACCAAAAAAAGAGACAGGGTATTTGGTAAAATTAATGAATTCCGAGTTCTCACGTAGTGTGACTTCTGTTTCCTGAGAAATGGCTGTAAATACTGTACTTTAGTACTGAACACAAGTCTGCATGCAGTTTACTGTATGAGGGAGTGAAAGACAAATATTTATGTGGACCCATAAGATTGATGAATTAGTTTAGATTAATCTCCATTTTTATCAACTTACTGAGCCTGAAGTAATTTAATCCATGTCCTTATTTTTAAATTGAAATGTTCATGTAAACTAAATATTCAACTCATGCTCAACTGTACATAGAAAATATAAAGATAAGATAAATGTAAATAACCTCAGGCTACAATGATGCGAGAGGGAGAGTTAACAGACACACCATATTTTATACAAGGCAGCTCTTGTTCGACTTGTGTGATACTGAAAATTTACTGGCTATATGAAATATGGTCTGTGTAGATACTGTCTGTCAAAGGCTCTTACTCTCTATTACGAGTTCTGATCATGTACAAATCATGGAACATGGAAAAAGAAGAACATTATATTTGATTAACTTTGATCAACTTTATGGAGGGCAAGGGGACCTAGGTTTCTCTCACTTGTTGCCTGTTACCCTAAAACATAAATCAAAACACAACAACAACAACAACAAAAACGAAGAAACATTTATAGTTTGCAAAAATGTATTGACCAGGGCATAGTTATTCTATGTGCATATCATACATCATATCCATTCATATAATTCATATTTTCAAATAAACGCATACAGTAGGCTACTTATTTGCTTACGGTATATTTCCCATTCAAAACAAATATAGACCTAAGTTTATGTGGCACTACATTCCAACCGCACCCTTGTATTATGTTGAGTTTCACAAGAAATCCCAGCAGAAGGACTGTTCTGCAGATGACCAGACCTTCGTCGGTAGAATTTACAGTCTTTCTCTAAATCATATTGAAACCTCATAAAACAAACACAAATTGGATTATTTCAGCATGTCAAACCCACAAACTCACAGCTTCTTTTTCTTAGACCTCTAGAAAGAGATCTAAGAAAAAAAAGGCCACTGGCCTGCGGGCTGGTTGTTATTGCAAAGTATATTCCAACAGAGGGACCATGTGCTTACTGTGAGGAGTTTTATATTGCCCTGGAGGGGTTTTTACACTAAAAAATGTCGTCTTTTCATGACCTATTATTACCAAAGAAATATAAAATAGATGTCAAACTATTTTACAAACTCACTATGTTAGTTCATTAATCTCTAGCCATCCATCAGAGCTATGGTCATGTGGTCATGAGAACAAGCCATAAGAACATGACCGATCTACATATCTACAGTATATATTAGCCTGACTAAACACAATTTTAGTGTACTGCATGTTCTGTGCTGTGTGGTTCTTGGCCAAACTGAGGAGACAGGTGCAGGTGAACATATGATTATCATGATGAGCAATAAGCCAGTATCAGAAAATAATAAAGATATTTCCTGAGCCTACAGTAGGCTCTTATGTCATTGGACTTGTTAAATAGCCAGGCCAGAGCCGCCTATAGGAGCTCTGCTCAATGCTGGTTTTTACTCCAGTGCTACATTAGGGTGGCCCAGAAATCTAGACATACCTTAGCGGTAGCAAATGGTTTTGCTACGCAGGTCTAGAAACAAATCAGTACAGGGCCTCTGTATCTGTTCTACCTAGGACCAATCATGTCGCTCTATCTTTGTAGAGTCCTTGACACGTGTCCTAGTAGTATCTTCAGGGTATAAATTGAATAGAGGCAGTTTGAAAGACAACTGCTGATTGCACAAAATGAAAACTGTGAAAGAGTTATTTTAAAAGTCACAAAAGACAGTGATTCTTCCTGTAAGCCTAATGCAGAAATATAAATAGCAATTATAAGACAAGACTTGAGCTTGAGGTTCCTTTTGAAATAATATTTTAAATGTTCTAGTCTGCCACTACCATTAGCTGCAGCTAGTCTTATAACTCGTTTACTCTGCTACCTGCATTTGTGGTGCTTGTGCGGTTTTGGTCTGTTATGTTTAGAATGCATGTTATCACATTAGGCCATGCACACTGCACCATGCGTGTCTTTTGCTCCTGTGCAGCTCTAGCGCTGTCCACTTAAAATAAGTCAGTGTTCTATTTTTCCACATTCCTTCAGCACGTGGTATCAAATCGTCTCCATAGACTGGTTCATCCAAGAAGCCATTTCTGGTGTGAATAAAGACACATGCACTACGAACAGTTGGGCTGAACATGCTGGATTTGTCACCTTATCAAGCTGGACAATGTTGGTATAGCTGGCACTAGAAAGAATCTGCTAAAACCACCATCAACAAGCACAGAGAAACATGTCTTAAGATGATCAGTTGAGCTGGTAATTGCTATAGTAGGCAGGTTAATTTGGTATGGCCACTGGAAATGGCCTGCAAAACCAGCTAGAATGACCATCATACTGGTCAAACTATCAAAAACTAAAAAGGTTAAAATGTTAAACCAGCCACTATAGTTAATATTTAGATGGGTTTATCTTTATTTTTCCTGGTAATGTACGATTCACTTTTCACACATTATATGTTGCAAACAGAGGTGATGGCATAAGATTGGTACACAAAAACTACAGTACTACAGTTGGAAGAATGTGCACATTCATATGCCAAGGTAAATTGTTTCCATACTGTCAGAATATTTGGATCAGGTTAATAGAAGTAGGAAGTTGAGGAACATTATGAATCTATGATTAGTGTGGTTAGGTTTGACTGTGGATCTCAGAGTTGATGCATAGTCTAAGTCCATTACAATGCACAACTGGAAACAGCAGGCCAGACTCACTGCACAGTCAGTTGGCTAAAATTAGGCTAACACACCAAGATAACACACCCAGCCTTATGAAGGATTATGCTTATAAAGAGAGCTTTATGCTTATGAAGGGACAGCTCTGTAATCAAATACTAATAAGAAGAAAACTTTTCCCCCATTAACCTATTAATATAAGATTATTATACATTTATTTACATTTTACAACAAAATAACAAAATAAAAAAACAACCAAGGGTTGCACCTGATGTTTGACGAGAAACACATGCTGTATTAAAAAAACAGCATGAAAAGGGAAGAACATTTATTTGTCATCAACACCTTCTGTCTTGCTCATCACATGACCCTGGCTGGCCTGTTAGGCCATGTTTGACTGTTTGACAGATGTGCAGGTAAACACAGCACATGTGATAAAGCACACACACACTTTGAATTACTGTCACAGCAAACCTTAAACCCAGTTTTTTTTTTTTTTTACAAGTTTAAGGTCTGTAAGATGGTCTAGTTCAGGCATGGGCAAACGAAGGCCCGGGGGCTATATACGGCCCGTTTGGCTTTTTAATGTGGCCCGCCAAACCTTTTGAAATTATATTCAATAACATTATCAAACCTTTATTTAGTATTTTCCCTGCAATGTCTGCAAACTGCTGTTTATAAATGCATTGTTGTTTTTTTACAAGCCCTGCATATCCATGCTTTACTACCTATTTAAGGCCAAAACTGTGAAATATAATGGACTTTACATGTCATTTATATTACTTCACACAAACACTATATCGGTGTGCTCCTGACACAGCCCCTTAATCAAATGTTATAACCCATTTTTGGCCCACGACTCAAAAAGTTTGCCCACCCGTGGTCTAGTTTAAACAAGCTAAAACCTGCTATGAGTATAAGAGAAAAAAAAAACTGACAATTAAGAGTCAACATGAATACCTGGGGGAACTGTTAGAATCCATCAACAAAAACATGAGATTTGCCACTGCCACCTGTAGTACAGACAGATATAAGAGAGTAGGCCAGATGTTTGGGGTTTGATGCAGAGTTTTTAAACATTAATGATGCAGGCCGTTACAGTATGTAAATTAGTTTTATAAATGTGAATAGAGGATCAGATGTTTTATACTGATAGTTTGACATCAGACCTGCCTCAATTCCCTCTCTGATGGCTCAGAACCGAGAAGGATTTAATCTGTGAGGAATCATTTTCTACACAAACAAGCAGATGTACATTATGTGGATTACGAGAGAACAAATGATCTTGTCAACACTTCATGAAAAGTTGACTTGGAAGGATTCTCTGTTGTTTTTGAAACAGAACACATTGTAATTAATATCGACAGACATGTCCAAAACAAAGATATTAAAAGCAAAGAGCACAAAAGTCTCACATAAATTAAATCTGACATACCCATAAGGATCTCAGGCCAATATATTAGCAATATATGATGCAAACTGTGGTTGACACACAAGTAAAGCTTAAGAACAGTAACTAACATCACCCTGATTACTTGGATATCCAGTTTCCAAATCTCGTCTATCTCACATCAAACTCATTTGTTTTCACTGAGATTTGAAAACTGAATACCAAGTTTTCGAGCACTCAAGAAAAGATACACATATTGTGAATGTATTTGAGCATACAAAGTGACGGGTAAAATAACCACTTACATTGCATTGCAAGTTTTGAAGTGATAAACAACTGGCTGTATATGTATGTGTACTCAACGTAACAGCTGCCAATGATCCAGTCGCAATTAGTCAGACACATGATACAGAGCTTCTATAGGAACAGGGTATACGTCTGAACACGTTTTGGGCTCATCGCAGCACTCGACACCGTGCCTGTTTCTTCTCAACTAGTGGTCAATTTCTGATAATTATCTAGGATTTCCTTTTCACTGCTTGTTTTGGTTCATAAATGAAATGATATGGTCAATTGTCACTGTTTCCTGTACTGTGTCTGGGCTGGTATGCAAGTGTCTTCAGCCAAATCCTGCCCATTAGCGTCAACAGGTAAATCAATAGCAGTCTCACCCACACTTTCCAGGACTCTTAAACTGTGTTGTGGAAGTGGGAACAACTCCAGAGCATCTGGTGATTTCAGAGATTGGGACCTGGTCTCCTCAACCGAGGTGACCTCTTAGAAAAGCACACATACAGTACTGTAGATGGCTCAATTGCTGAGAGCTGACGCCAAGGCACCACATTAATAACACTGCAAATATTCAACATTCTTCCTGATGCACAATATACATCTCTGAAAGACAAACATGTATTTAGACTGTGTACTTCTGGCAGGTGTGACTGCTGTTTTTACAAGGCCATTGGAGAAGCTTCAGAGATCTATA
The DNA here is from genome assembly GCA_017657215.1 of Limnothrissa miodon. Lineage (NCBI taxonomy): Eukaryota > Metazoa > Chordata > Actinopteri > Clupeiformes > Clupeidae > Limnothrissa > Limnothrissa miodon. Next base: position 381,042 of record JAGFZM010001451.1, read on the forward strand.
AAATGGGGGGAATGTTCTGAGAACCTAGACTGAATGTCTTGTCTTAAATGAATAAACACTGTAGCTATTAGCCTCCAAATCATTTTTTTTACAATGACAGGAAGTCAGCAAGCAAGTTCACCAAAGAACAGTAGAGTAAACTGCTTGAAAGTTGTGCTGAGTTGTTTCAGTGTTTACTGCTGGGTGCTACTAATGTCTTGTGCAAGTCCAAAGCACCACAACATGGCTTCAGTTCAAACACACAAGCATCTCTGAGTGTCACCTTGATGTGACAACTAAAACACCCAGTTAAATGCGTAGTCTCTGTATAATTGTTCAATTTTCCAAGCTGCATGGTCAACCACAACAAAGAACCATTGGAGTATCCACAAAATGTGTGGCACCTCTCAATATTTTTTATAGTTAAATATTTGGCATTTTTTTTCGGTGACGCATAACAGTTTGCAGTGCTTCTTTTTTTACCAGCTATATATCATACAGTCTGATGGAAGTCTATGTTTAATGCTGAACTTTAGTAGTGGCTTCATATCTGATGTCAAAAAACAACTGTTAATCCTTTTATTAGTTACAAAGGCAGGTAAGAAAAAATATATATCTCACACATCTTGGGTACAATCAGAAATGCTTTGCAGCTACTCACAAACACTTTGGCCAAAAGGCTTGATCTCGAAGGCCATGTGGAGGGAGCCGGCTGGTCATTGTTTTGTTTTTTTCACCACATAGCAGATGTCCAGATTTCCATTCTATCTTGCTGCACTGTACACAACTGTCTTCCCTTCCCCTAAATATTGAAATTAGATCCAAAGTTTAGATGGCCTGCATAAATCTGATCATGCGGAACATGTGACATGATTGCTCTTCCGCAAGTAAAATAAACGGGTATTTAAGGAGAGGTGAAATATGGTTTGCGTGTTCTTTGTTTTGCGCTTATTCACTGGCACTGATGTAGTTTTCGTGCTACGTGTTCTTATACCCTGTGCTATGTGTGCTTATGTTCTGGATGTTCTTATGTTCTTCTTCTGGGGAGACGTGTTTACCCACATAAAACACAGAACGCTTAAATGCCTATGAATATCATGGCCTGGCACTTCACAAACAGTAACGGACAACAGTTTAACAAGAAACACAAACTAAGCTGTGGCTTGATGAAACATCTGTTTCAAGACAGCCACTTCAGTAGAACCTGCTAAGACTATTACACTCGTTGGTTTCTTTTTTAGTGTCGACCAGGGTGAAGATGTTTACTTTAGCTCTTGTTTACAAGGCAGAGAGGTCACAGCATATAAAGTGGAGCACTGTGGCCTGTCCCCTCATGGACCTCTGTCTGCTGAAACACAAGCACTATTACAGTCTAATGATGTGAGTTAACCCTAGACGTTTGTGAAAAAGCACAACCACAAACTTTGTTTACAGGTACAGGTTGGCCTAAATGGTTCCACTTGCACAATGAGTCTTGAGTCTATAAGAGTATGATTATTGTAATCAAAAGTAAGCTTTGAAATTTTGGCCAATCAAACAATTGAAACATTATGCATTTATATGTGAGTTGTAACTGGCTGTTAATAAGGTTCTAATGTCTCAGGGCTGAAATACTTGGACAATTTCAAGAAGGATGTTTTGGATGGTGAAGAACTATGAAGTAGCAGCACTAGAAATGTACACATACCCTGGAGGTAGCAAATAGTTTTGCTCAGCAGGTACATGTAGTCACACACCATAGGACCACAGTAGGTTTTTTTGGTCTAATCACAACACTGAGTCGCTGGGAGGGCTTAGCACAATGATGTCAGGGTTGCAACATGCAAAGCAACGGGCCAGGGAACAGCAATCCCAGAATCCCATATGAATTGGCTTTGGCAATGACTTTGGAAGGTTTAGGCTTTGGCAGACTTGGGCTTTTCATTGAAAGTTGAGAAAAGGCCCTCAATCGTTTAAAGCATTGGTCATAGCACAGAGGCAGTCTGAAAGACAACATTGATTCTGTCCTTAGGATTAAACCTGGTCTGTTGGTCATGGCCAGACTATACTTTACTGTTACTGTTACAGCCTTACTTGTCAGTTTAGAGCACTGACTGAATCTTTCGTTTATAGTTTCAGATTTCAATTCATCTTGGTTTTTACATTTGTTGTCATGTTACTCTGTCACAATACAACACTGGTTCGTTGTAAAAACAGGTTTCCACACAAAAGCCAATAGGGTTTTTATGTAGATGTTACCCAGTAGAGTCTTCATTGATTTCTTTTTTCTCAATTGTACAACTACAGGCTTATAAGGCTTGCTGGAAGTCTGACAACAAATCATGCCATTATTTCCCAATATTGGTGACATAAAAGAACAAACCAGCAATAAAGGAAATACTATGTGAGCAAAATTCTGAGTACATGTCTGAGACCAAAATCGCAATTGATGAAATTTGGCTTCTGCCTTCATGAGTCCTGAACACTCACTCTCCTCTGAAAACCCTACCCTGCCTGATCTGACAAGATCTGAGACTTTACTCATCATGGTGTTGGGGATCTATCAAAGCTAGTGGTGCTATATAGGTCTTCAAGTTGGTTTGTTTTTGTTGCCACTTATCATTCGGACTATAAATTGAAATTTACAATTTGTATATGCATTTTATCATCATCCCATTGTAATTATATAATTCAGTGCCGTGTAACAGATGCACACTAATTGTGGCAATTTCATAGCATACTTGGAGTGGATATTCCCAATGTCATAATTTAGAGGGAAATGAAGGTGGAGATATATCCATGTGTTTTTTCTTCACAAAACACTGTGATGTTCTCTAGGTCAGATGATGAACTACATCTCTTGTGTGTTTTGGTTGGTCTGCTGTTAGACAAAAACAAAAACATTTTCAACAAGAGATATTAACACAAACTGAATGCAACCATATACACCCAAAAGCAGAATACTATGAAATGTCATGTCACTTGGATTCAGCATTACTTGCAGCACCTTTGGATTTGTGACTGTCCATATGTCCATACTGTGCTATAACCTTTAACTAAAGGCTTTGTCTCTACAATGGAAACAATGACCATGTAAGGCATTGATTTCATTTGCATATTTGAACAGTCAACAAACAATGAATGCTTCACCAGGGGTAAATAAAGGGGAATGATTAGTCAGTCAGCTCAGGCTTTTGCAACATTAACTGCTGTGAAATATAGTGAAATTAAAGGAAAGTTGAGAAAACGGGTGTGGTAAAATCTTGTTTCTACGCCTGCCCTGCTGTATACCAGAGTAAACCTTTTTAAACCTGCGCTAGAACATTGCTAAATGTAACACAAGACTTTCAGGTGAATTAAATGCCCAAGGGTTGAGAATGAGGCTGAAGATGACTATGTCCTTAAAGAATCAAGAATACAAGGCCACCCATTAGATTATCTTAAAGCCTCTATGTGTAGGATCGTATCAGAATTCCCCATCTATCGGCGAAGTGGTATACTGCATACGTTTGAATAAAATGTATTAGCCCTCCCCTTCCCACAATCCTAATTTCTTGCTACGGAGGCCGAACGCTTGCTCGCTCGCGCTTATCTCAGTTTCTGCTACTCAGTCTCTGAGCGGAAACGCGAAAGGCGGAGCTGAATATACGATACTGCTCTCCCCTACAAGAACCCGTACTTTTGAAAATGGCGGCGCAAAATGGATATTCTTCTTTGGTCCCCAGCCATATCTATATATAAATGGAAATTACCAAGTTTACCGGAACACTACAATTTATTCATGGAGGTAATTACCATCGTTTTACATTATATTTTTAAAATAAAAAATATATTTTTGATAAAAGACGAAGATAAATAGAAGATAAATCCTACACATTGAGGCTTTAAGCATAAACTTGAGCATGATTTTTATTATTTGCTAAAGACATAATAGCATGATATTCGCTATAATGTCCTAAAAAACCACTTTATTGAAACCAGTAGAATACATTATTACATGAATGTGAAGAATGTTGGTTTGCATTCCACTGACGACATGTCTACATATTTATAGTATTTTTTGGGCAGCGATGACACACACACTCACTTGAAAAAAATGTTGGCAGATCCAAGTCAACTGTAAGTCTGCTAGTAGTTGTTTGGCAGACATTGAATCAACATTAAAGAATGACAAATTCAGTTGTTTATTTACTATTTAATTAATTCTGACAGAATGTATCAGCAACACTGAGCTTCCTAGACTAGTATTTTTTTTTTTTGTATAACTGCTGTAAGGCAGTGTGCCTATGGTCCTAAGGATAATCCTGGGAGATCAATGAGAGGAAAGCAAAGGGGAGGAGGAAACCAGATTAGTGCTATGAATTCTTTTTAGACCCCCTCTAAAACAGATGTTTCAGGTAAGACCAGAAGGCCAGAAAAGGGGGTGGGGAATAACAGTAGGGTGCAAGGGAAGCAAAAACATCCTCGACAAGTTAGTGTGATACCAATTAACAATAATAGCAACAGTAATAACAAATGACAGAAAATAACTGATGACCGACACCTCACAACTCTGTTGACTCTTGCGATTGGCCCGCTTGTGTTGTGTGCGTGTGAGAGATGAATGAGTCTAGTGCTTTTAGTGCTGGATTCCCCCTTGGGCATGTTCTTTAGAATGCAAATACAGTGTGGCTGGAAATGTGAACATGGATAAAGAGTTTAACATGTGAACGTGAACAACAGAATGATGAAAAGTGAGAATGGACTCAACAACATGGTACTGTAATGCTGTGGCAAAGATTTCCATGTGAAAGAATTTGTATGTGTATCTTACTGTCTCATGTTCAGTCATACATCTTTTGAAAAGTTGCATTCTTTCCAGGTTTGATGTATTTTTAATGAAGTTCTTGCGCAAATGCTTGCCCTGATCTCATCTTAGAGATATGCACACCTCTGAGTGTTGACTGAAATATTGGCTTAAATAGGAGCCACTAATCTGTGAAGACCCCTGTGATGAATTGATCAAATGACGTGGGTTTTGCTTACTTTTCTGACTTCATTCTAATCAGGCTTTCCCAGAGGATGGCAGGTGCTAATGTGTCAAACAGAGTTCAGATAAGCTCCACACATTTGTAATGCCCAGACACACATATACACAAACATGCGCACACGCACGTATGCACACACACACACACACACACACACACACACACACAAACACACGCACAGAGGCAGTAACATGAGGAGTATAGGAGTTTGAGTAAGAACTAGGACTGAACGCTAGTGAAATTTGATGAGCCTGAGGCATAGCGTTGGAAGTGAGTTTGTGTAGGGGGGTGGACAGGAGCATAGGTAAGGGACTGTGTGTGTGTGTGTGTGTATCTCTCTGTGTGTGTGTGTGTGTGTGTATGTGTGTGTGTGTGTGTGTGTGTGAGAGAGAGAAGGGGGTGTATGTGTGTCCCCTGGGGGAGCAAATGAGATGCCTGTGTGACCACTGGAGGTTTGTGGTCCCACCGACCTCTTTTGCGACCCTCATTTTGTCCCATTGCAAAGAATTACCATGAGCTGTTCACTTGCTTAGGAAAAAAGGATGAGCCTTATAAATGGGTTAGTAAAACATTACAAGACAAGTGGATCAAACTAATTAGATCTAAATTGACTATTTTAAGGAGCATCTTATCCAGTAGACCACTTTCTTGCTGGAGCCAGGGTAAACTGCTGTAGTATAGGTCTGACCCTGCAACTAATTACCCAGAACATTGTATCATGCACTCACTCATTTCCCTCTTTTCTCCAGACATTTTGTCTCCTTTATAAAAGATGAACTGAGATATCATAGTTCATTATGACAAATACAACTAAGTTTCCAAAAGTTCTTATTTGAAAAACAGTGAAGAGCATCTCAAACTCAAAAGCCACAAAATCTCTTGTGAGTCCCTGAACTGAGGAAAACAAATCCAAAACAGGGGACATTCCTCAAGTGAGAACATGATTTATTTATTGTGATTTATTGTAATTTAGTGTGAGTGATAGAGTTGTCCCTGGGTTTACTAGCTGACATTTGAAATAATCAACAGCATTCTTCTGGAAACAGAACAGAATCAGTCACTTTAGAAGCAAAAAACAGTGTCTCACCTTAGTCCTGAGCTTCTGTTTTCCTCCTGTTATCAAGTTTGGATCCAAGAGTACAATAAAGTCCAATAAATCCACAAGAATCAGACGACAAAGCCCAGAGAGTCCAGGTAAAGAGCTGGCAGTTTCCCCCTTTCATCCACTTCAGCCTGACTCCTGCACTTGTTGAGAAATTGATTGTTCTGAAAGTTAGTTAGAATCCTCCTCCTCCCCTGCGCTGCATAGGAGGAGCCAAAGGTCCTAGTGCCTGCCATTTCAACACACACACACACACACTGCACTGTGAATCACTTTTTGTGTTGTGTCCTCAAGCAGCGGATTTCCTCCAGTCTGCAATGATTAGGAGACTGTAGCCAGTGAATGAAAACTATGACAGCTGTCAGTTATGTGTTCTATTCTTGTTCCACAACTGTATTTCAGGTACCAATTGTAATATGTCTTAGTATAGTAAGTGAATCTAAATATGTAACTTTTCTGTGAATCTAAATATGTCACTTTTCTGTGTAACAATCAATCATGTGACTATGAGCTGTGGTCAGAGGTTATTGTGTTGTCGATGTGTACTAACCAAATCTGGAGTCATAAAGAGTGCAGATGTTAGCCTCTCAAAATAGTGTCCGGAGCCAGAATGGCAGAGACGTGGAGACAACAGCAATTATTGGCATTCTTCGCATGACTTCTAGCAGTCACAAATCCCTCTGCACTGGAGCAGAGGGTCCATACCAGCTGTATGAGGTAAACCACCCTTAAGTATCCATCGCAAAGTACTGCAGCAAAGCACTTATGCATCCAAATAGTAAATGCATTTCAAATATGAAGGAAAGTCTTATTGTCTTTTATCTGATTCCAATTGCAGAAAGGTTATTGTAAATATAAATATATTTGTGTGTATTTGTATGTATTGGCCTATACATACACAAAATGTTTTTTTTTTTAATTGAAAAAGGTGAAGCTGGAGAAGTCTGGAAAACATCTGTGTGGTTATGTTACTTTCAAATAATCCAGCCTAAATCCCTTAAGTCCCTTAAGAAATATTTGGAATCACACCCTGCAATTTCAACCTGTCTTTGAAATGGTGTGTGGGGGGATCATGTGTCCTCCTTAACCACCCGCTAATTCTTAGATTAGGGCTATTGACAGATTTCCTCTGACAGTTTTGAATTGTGTCCATAGGCAACAGTGCAACAAAAGATAACCTGGGAATAGGGAAAAGAGACATAGCTATACACTTTATTATGTTTTAAGTAATTCCAGAGTTTTCTATGAGATTAGATTCAGTGTTAGATACTGCATAAATGTGCTGTCTGCCAATGTAACACCCAAAACCTTTTTAGTTTCATTATCAGTTCATATTACACCTGCCATTCACACAGTTTTTTTAATTTAACTTATATTTAGCCAGGATTGTCCCATTGAGACTGAGCGTCTCTTCTGCCAGGGAGTCCTGGTCAAGATGGCAGCCAAACAAATAGTTCCAGACACAGACAAACACATTTACACATAATAAAAAAGAAAACACATTTACATAAACCACGGTAGCAGCTAAGAGTTTTGTGAAATACCTCTAAAAGCAATTACATTCCTCAGTGCATACAGTATTAATTACTCTCTTAAAAGTCTCCAATGAAGGCAAAGAATCCATACTAAAATTCTGTTAAATTCTGTATTTTAAAATTGTAAAGGCCACTGTCCAAGAGACACTGGATTCCTCCAAGAACATGTGAATGCTAGAGTCCTTCAACTCTGTCATTCAAGTTATTCAGTCTATTTCATACAATTCTTCTGGGTTGCACTGAGCTCTCTGTGCTCTGGATGCATGTCTCTCCCTCTGTTTGTCTTTAGTACTGACTTAGAAGAATAGAAGAAATGTGGCAGGATGTCGGCGCTCTATTGTGTGGGACAGACCCACAGGTGCTGTTCTTTTCCATGTAATAACTCTCTCTCTCTGTCTGCACACCCTGTAGTAACCCTGTCTCAGTGGGACCGGTGGGAAAAATGCAGCAGTGGGCTCAGCCTACAGTATGCTGAGCACATGTGGACCAGAGACACAGTTAATAGATGTCAAATGGGCTTGGACAGTTCAGACCAAGACAGGCAGGTTTAAATGGATACATGTGTTGTGGCTTCTGGTGTAGATAGGCCAACTAGCCTCATATCTTTCATGTCTTTCATATCTTCATATCTGTGAATGTCAGAAGTATAACTAGATGAAAGAACATGCCAACCATCAGTAGCTCATTTTAAGTCATTTGGCACAGTCTGTGAGTCGCAAAATTTTAAATATTCTCGTCTGCTGTAGTAATGAAAGAAATATGTGTTTATCCGTTTTTAGATACAAGTTTGAGCAAAGATACGGTATGCGTCGCCACATTTCCTGAAGCAACGGTATATGTTTGTATACACTATTCAAGACTCTCTCTCTCTCTGTGTGTCTCTCCCTCTGAAGTGTCTTTTGGGTGGCTTGCTCTTGGCAGCTGTAGATGCTGTAACTTGTCAGGAAGGTCTAATCTGCCAGGGGGCCTTTTTAGCAGTGCTGAGCATCACATGCCACCTGGAGCTCCTCTGTAGCCTAATGCAAGTTTGTGTGTACCTGAACTTCATGCTAGTGTGTGCATGTAAGCTGTTATGTACCAGGAAGATAAGGACTTCTGCTACATTACACAACACTGTTGTATCAATTCCAACTAACCCTTAGCCAAGGGATAAGGATGATTTTCTCCTTGCAAGCCAGGATAAGTCACTCTCACAGAGGCAGGTTTGCTTTGAAAAAGGTAACTGACAATTCATATCAGGATATTTGCGGAGTGCATGTGTGTTGTAGGTACAAGCATGTAGTACAGACAGTTAAACATTTAGTAAGCATCAAGCAGAAATATTGCTAAATTTCTAATTTGGCTATGACTATGATCTCTTAAAATTTGTTTCAATGAAGGAAGAAAAAAGCAGTGCTGGAATTCTTTTAAAATCTGATTAGTCATAGTTTTGTTACAGAAAGAATGTTTTTTTTTTTTTTTTTTTTTTACAAAGGAGAGGCACTCCCCCTTTTGACATTGGCAAGTGTATTCTATATATTCAGCATAATCATGTAAAAAAGAAATGTGATGATACTGCAAAATGACATTGTCATTCATCCATGAAGCTTAAAAGCTTTGCCATGATGATGCCACGCTTTGCATTTACACATATTATCTAAGCAGGAGAAAGTCTCCACCACTGAGTCAGACCCTTAGGACACGGACAAACATGCTTTGTGTGTGTCAGGCTTAGACCCTCTTCACAGTGACCACACACGTAGAAACTGACACCACAGTGCACTATGGTCCAAACTGAGTGTTCCATGCCACAGTTGTGCCAGATCAGGGCCAGTACTGACCCGGAGTCAGCTGCCGGCTGTCGACAGACACAAGGGCCTTTAATGAGGAACAGATGACAGACGGCTTCTTCCCCTCGCAGACTGACCCTCCTGTGCGGTTGCTGTCATCGTTTCCCTCTGAGTCACTGCGTGGCCCACTGCACTCACCGATGATCAGTTTGTGCTTTAGTGACTAATATTCACAATGTGGCTGGCTGAGTGAGCCCCACGGCCTGAATGAGGGTAATTGCAGTAGCTTTAACTTTGGCTTCTTTCCCTGGTTACTTAGCGGCTTAGATCTTGAGATGTGTGGTTTCGAACGAGTCTGAGTTTGCCATGCCATTCCCTATTGCAGTAGGGACATCAAAGGTACATAATAGTGAATTTAAATAATTAAAGGTGCTCTAAGCGATGTGACACGTTTTTAGGACTAAAACATGTGTTGTTACATACAGCAAACATCTCCTCACAATCTGCTAGCTGCCTGTCCCCTGAACACACTGTAAAAAAACGCGGTCTCTGTAGACAGCCCAGGTTCCACATACGGCAACATAACACAGTGGGCAAACCTAGCATAACAAACGAAAACATGAAACATAACAGTGTTCCAGCCAATAAACGACAAGGTTCATGAGTCTTCTGGGAGGCATGGGAAGGAGGGGGAGGAGTAAGCTAACTTATAACGCTTGAACCCACTCTGGAGCTATCGTCCGTTTTGTTTGACAATACTTCGAACGTCAACAAGAAGTGACGTGAAACAGCATCGCTTAGAGCGCCTTTAATTACATTTTAATAATGGATAAAAATAATATATAGTACCAGTTTATCTATTTGATTTAGAGGCTTGAGTATTTGGAGTTATTGAGCTATTAGCTCAATTATCTACCATCTCTCAACATTATACTAGGATGGTAGACTATCAAATTCAGTGAGCTGTCCTCTGTTGTATGCAACAAGTCTGCCTTTCATTTTGTTCCAGATGGGAGTCTGTACAGAGTAATCACTCTGTGTGTATCTGTGTGGAAATAATTTACTAACCACAATAACAAAGAACAGTGGTAAACAATAAACAAACAGAAAACAACATAGTTCTCATGGGGGAATAAAAGACAGAAGATGTGGTTTACAAAAAAGTGCTTGGCCGAGAATCATTTGCTTTGCCTTTCATACATTGAAAACATTTTCAATGGTACAACATTCTGTCTTTCCTGTCATTCATTCGTTTATTTTCAAACTGTTAAATCATTCAGTGCTTTTACAATTCACAATGTTTTTGTTTATTTGTTATTATTTATTGTATTATTTATTTTATTATTTTATTGTTTATTTCACACTATTGATTGGAACATGACTACCAACAGGACTCACAGACACATTAAAAATTGAAGGAGAAGAATTGTGGAGGAGTTTCACAGCTACAGCTGGCCCTTGCATATGGATTGTAGGCCTACCTAAGAGCGGGAAAGCTCTTCATGTCTCTGTTCATCTCCTCTGAGTCTTAGAACTCCAGCACTTTTCCAGTCTTGTACTAGCATGACATATTGCAGTGTGCAGGCATTTTTTTTTATCATAGATTAGATCACACCATAATAACACATTTTGATATGATCAAAGTTTATCAAAAACTTAGGGGAGATTTTGGGAGAGTTAACAGCACTGATCAAAGCATATTTTGCCTTGCTGTTTAGGACCCCATGCCAGGAGAAGAAAAGCATCATGTTGGTGTTCGCAACGTCGCCTCCACAGAATCCTTTGAGCCTCGACACCCTGGATGACATGTCGTTCCAGACAGGTCGCTCGGAGAGAAGACTCGTTCCGCTTAAACACGCACGAGGCTGGGGAGATCGGAGCGTGAGCTTCCTGCTGAGCTCTCGTAAATCACATGAGCACATTGGCAGTCCGGCCCTGGCCACTGCTAGCTCAACAGGCGCTAAATCACATGGTCATCTGTGTATTGTGGCATGCTGGAGTCTTTCGCCACATTCGAGGACAACTAGTAACCAGAGACAGAACATAACTCACACCTACACGTTTTAAGGGCAGCAAGGTTCTTTTTAATGATCTCTGAACTTTGTTGCCTCAACTCTTTCTGAACAACAGCAACAAAAATGTCACAAAGGTGACTTTCTGGCCAATCTGACTACCAAAAGAATTTCTGCGCATGTTTTACCCCTGCTTTATATTTGCAAGAGCTTGGGAGTAAATATTGAATGTCAGATTTGTGCTGTTTAGCCTCTCCTTGTGCTGGGTACACCATTTTCCCCGATGAGAGGTCTGATTAGCCAGGCTAGCAGCCGTAAGTGAAACCAGACTGCCAAAATGAAAACAATCTGCTAGCTCTCATCTGCCATTTTCATACAAAAAATAAAGGAACTATGCGGCAATTCCTGAGGAAACTTTCCCAACGTATCAAATTCCCCATGGATATGTAGTATGTTTTATCAGTTCATGCAAACAAACATTTATTTTGGCATTCAGAATCTGTAACACAGTTCTTCTTCCTCAATTGTTTTACTTAACAGTCGACACGTCATCTGTACTGTATCTCTGTTTGCACTTAGTGAGGGCAAAAGTGCCCAGTGGAGAATAGTATACAGTATGCTTGAGACTTCAAAGGCCATACAGTAGCGCAAAGTGCAGGAAGCGAAGGAAGTGATCAATCTCTTGAGTGCAGACAGAAATGTACCGTAGGCAGAGGTGCGAGCAGGGGAGTTCCAGGCCAAGGACTCGGGATTACCTCCAATAAATCTCTTTCAGATGTGACTGAGAACACAGCACCTTGAGATGTGCAGTGTGTGGAGGTGAGGAAGCAGTCTGGATAACAGTCTCGCCCAGATTTGGGGCAGGCCAGTTCCTGTTCCATGAGACTTTACCAAAGATTTTACCAAGTATATATGAAATAAATAATATTTACAGTAACTCAAAGTTGGCTGGAACTTGTGGCATCATTGTAGCCAGCATACGGAAACGACTCATGACTCTCTCATCATAATATCGAATGGGTTACTTTTCAAAAATCTTAGATTCTGGATTTATTTTGTATTTTTATTGGTAGAGTGTCAGCTGTTGTCGTCAATGCAACCAAACTAGGTGGGCACTGGGGGTGGGGGTGGGGTTGGGGGGGGGTCAGTAGATCTCCTGCATTCTGGTGGGTTTTGGGGTATCCTGCTGAAGATCTGCAATACCTTAAAGGAGTCATAGAACACATTTTTTGACCATCAGAAATTGTTCTTTGAGGCTTAATAATAGCGTATGTAAATTTGTGCATCTGAAAGTGACCCAGGAGCACTGCTAGAGCGTCGTTTATAGGCGATTTTTAAAAGACTTAGAATGTCTTTCTAAAGCTGGATTTATACTTCTGCGTTGCGTCGTCGCAGACCTTCGCCGACACTACGCATACACCTTTCGCGCGCATGAAAAAAATCCTGACTACGCGTCAAAGTGTCGCCGACACGGCACGCAGACCGACGCATACGTGATGGATTGTGATTGGTCCGCTTTACATCAATTCCAGTTCTCCGACTTTCCAGTGCGTTGTGTACAACACCGGCATTTTTGAACTTACATAAATGGCCTTATAACTACCCATTCACCTGACAAAGACAGTTGACCATAGAAAGTAATGACCTGATAACTATGCTTATTAACCAGACAAAGCTTCCCATCAACGCATCCTACAGTTTGGGAAGTTCCATAGTCTCTAGAAATCTCCGGCTATCGTTTCCCACTGGTTAGTTGACAGACAGGGCAAAAACTCGGGCTGCAGTGTTGTCCACAACGCTTGCAAACCTCTGACACAATAGATGACACTGAGGACAGCATGTAGCTTGCCGCTAGCTACAGCCTGTTGATTTGCACCAGAAGCCAATACTCGCAACTCAACGAACGGAAAACACACATGCAAAGGACCCTTTCTAAACTCAATAACCCCCAGTGTTGTGGCAGTAAACTGCCACGCGTAGCAATCACGCGGACGCAGAGGTATAAATCGACCACGGAAGTATAAATAAAAAACGTCGGCGAAGGTGTCTGCGACGACGCGACGCGGAAGTATAAATCCAGCTTAAGTCCCCCCGGCAAATTCATAGAGCAACAGGGGATTGTACCAGAGACGTTTTTAAACGATCTTTGGTTGGACCATGGAAATATAGGAGGTGTATCTTAGCAATGTTAAGGTCAAACCTCTTTTCAGATTGGGCATTTTCAGCCCTGTCATTTTTAGTTTGCATGTAGCAGGAGGCGGGAGACGGTGCTGAAGTCTCAGTATCGTCCATTGGATACTTTACTAAATTCCACATTAACAAGGTAAATGCGGTTTGACATTCTATGACTCCTTTAATGTCATTCTGACGATTAGCCTATGCTGTCCTGCCTTGCTAGACCTTCAAGTACCATTATAAGTAATGCTGAGCTGTGTATTCAGAAGGTGATACACAAAAACACACCTACTTTAAAGGAGTAATAGAACACATTTTTTGACCATCAGAAATTGTTCTTTGAGGCTCAATAATAGTGTACGTAAATTTGTGCATCTGAAAGTGACCCAGGTGCACTGCTAGAGCGTCATTTACAGGCTCATTTAAAAGGGTTAGAACGAAAGGATTCATAATTCCCCTGGCAAATTCATGATTGGAACAAAGACAGTTCCAAACTTTCTTTGATTGGACTATGTAAATGTCTTGACATTTCTAGCTTGAAATATAGAACGAGGCAGTAGACAGTGTTGAAGTTTTGCTATGGTCCATTGGATACCTTAAGCTACCTAGATTCAACAATAACAAGGTAAACATTCTCTAACACCTTTAAAGACCTGTGTTTCACACTTAAGTTTATGGTGAGTCCAAGGGCATAGGTTTGGTCTCAGCTTCGGTAGGGATGATAGCCCCCCCCCCCCCCCAGTAGTAGATCTTTGGCTACTTTTGCATCTGTATTATGTTGTATCTGTATTCTGTAATCGACTTTTAAATAATGACAGTAATACAATACCTATTAGGCAATATAGGGTACATAAATATTAGCTATACCTACAGTAATTGTGAAAAGACTAAATTATGAATTTGACTCCGCTTGAACCCTCTCTGCTTTAACAGTCAGTTAGCTTTAACTTTAACGTTAGCAATAATAGTCTACAGACTAATATTAACTACAGACAATAGACTACACTAATAATACCAATTAGCCTAAGCCTACAAATTTATACCGGTGATGGTTAACATGATATTCGTAGCATCCCTCAGGGTTGGTTTATCATGTAAGCTGCAACACCACACAAGGGGCTGTCCACTGTACGTCTCTGGGTGCTAAGACAGTAGATCTTTTTTCTATTTGCGTGTTACTGTATGCTAACAACAAGGAAGAAAATCGGCCAAAATGATTTTCAATACCAATGTAATAGCGATGATATGTTTAACACTTTTCTGAGAATAGAGGGAAACGCACCTGCCTGTAGTTTTCTACTTGCTACAATCGCTGTGTTTACCACACTGTAACTAATCAGCCTACCAAATGCATAACGGGAGATGGTTAGCATTTTGCTGGAACTGCATGAATATGACCCACCTGTCATCATCCAACACCACTCTACGATTTATCACAGTAGGAAGACGGGTGATAACACTTGCTAAACCAATTCTAGGCACTACTTACTGTACTCTCTCTGTGTAGAAATAGGTCCGTATATCTTATTTTCTTTTTTGGTGGCATTGTCTAGGCTATATCTCTACAAAGCAGAACAAAATGAGTTTGAATACCAAGGATAAGTTTAACACTTTTCTGAGGACATATAGGTTATCACAGATAACGTTATCAGCACGACCTGTTCTCAAGTCTTGTAGTTGTGAGTGGAACGTGAACCTGCAGGCACGTTTGAGCCAATCATAAGTTCGTTGCTGAAGCTCTGGATTGCTAGCACGTCAAAGAAAAAAAAAAACGTAATGTCCACAATGTGACTATTGTCTAACTAATTCTATTGCGTCCGCAAATAAATATGTGAATAAATTCACAATGATATATAAAATGCAATAAAATGCAAAATAATGGTAGGGACTATCTTGTCTTTCCAAAATATTGGTTGTGACATGTCCCTATGGTCCCTATGCAAACCTACGCCCATGGGTGAGTCTATTTGAAGATGGTATCCATGTGGCCAGAGCTGTGTGAGCAAAATAACAGAGACACAGACCTTAATTCACTTGCATGTAGGCGAATCAGAGTTAGGTCAAAGTTAGGTCAAAATTTTCCATAATATCAGAAGGTGAGGTGTGAAAGCCGTCAAAAGCCTGCATCACAGGCATGTGGTGAAATAATGTTATCCTATAAAGACTATTGAACTTGACAGAACTTTTGCCTGCAGCTCTTCTGTGTATCACCGCTCTACAGTGCAGATGAGTTGGAATGCTAGGAGGAATAACACTTCACATTTTTTCCCCCTGAATCTTGCAGCTTAAATTACCCTGACACTGACCAGAAACACTGCCTAGCAGATGGTGTGTTGAGCCCACATGTCTTTGCCATGGAGGAGCTGTGGTTCTTGAGCGAGCTGTTTGACAGTGGCTCTTGAGCTGCAGTCTGTTGATAGAGTGCGTGGCTGGCGCACACCATAGTGATCGTAACCCCAGGCCCCCCTTGCCTTATGTAAACAGACCTAGCAGCACTGCAGACGAAGAGGAATACAAACAGGTCCAACACATATGGCTCACTGTGAACGCATGTCACAGGTCCAACGAAGAATAGACATTTTAACCAAACTACCTCATGTATTTATATTGCTCTTACTGAAGCGGCTGACACCCATGTTCATTTATTTCCATGTTTTGCACATTGCATAACTGGCATTCCAAATTCCATTGTAGAATCTGATAGTGAATAATTATTGACTCCGAAAACCTTTACACGCCTTCCATCTGTGCATGTTTTGACTGAGTGATAGAGCGCTGTGGCTGACTGCATGTAGATAAAGGACAAAAGCCAAAGAGACAGACAGTGAAAAGTTCTGAAAAGCCTTTAGGCTCAAAACCCCAATGACCCTCTTCACCTTAAGCAGTCTGTAGCTACAGGCTAGATAGCCTTTCAGAAAAAGAGCCTGGGGACAATGTCTGTGTTGTGTCTGACAAAAAGGCCCATTTTCCACACTGGATTATATTTCGCTCTTTTTTTCTCCTCGATGTCCAGAAAGGCTTGCCAGAGAGAATGCCAAAATTCTAACCTCTCTAATCATTTTTGCTGTAGACAGCCTCCTCCTTGACCATAATGACTTTTTATTTTACAGCAGCTGCAAACAGCAGTCAGTAAGCCATTGTAAATGTGAATGTATGCAATAGGTATACTGGAGAACAGAGATATAGGGATCGTACGTGACTGATTAACACATAAGACATGTGCCTTCTCATCTCATCAGTCTTACTCAACAGGACTGAGAGATGGAAGCCATCTAATAATAGGCTTTATCTATAGGAGAATGCCCCTGGGAGATAAAGACAGGATGATTTGCATTTAGGCGCAAAGCCAGGCGTCTGAAGAGTCATTCACTTTGTTCTCTGGTGTAAAACAGTCAGAGGATACAGTGTGGAAGAGTGAGTGCATTGCCCTGAGTAAGACTGTCTCAGAACTATGTTTGTAACAGCAGTTCAATTCACAATTCAACTTACAATTTTAGCATTAGCATTAGTTTGTCTATGCCTAAGTGTATCTATGGTAACATTAGATCAAGTACTGGTTACCCTTTTGGTACAGGTTTGAAAGTTGCAGATGGTGTGATGTGTGGTGTAAGATTAACCTTCGAGCAGAACATGTCTCAGGTGAGGTTGAGAGGTTTTGTGTTGCCTAGTGTCATTCACTTCTCATTTCCAGGGGAATAACAAGCAATTGGTCCATTAGTCGTTTTTCTTCAGAAGGGTAAACGTTTCTTCCTTCTTCCTTCTAAACAACAATTTAAATTGCAGTTGTTTACTCATTGAAGGGGAAAGTGGGTGTTTACCGTCTAACACAGGTCTTCATTGTGCACATAAATCCTTGACCAGTAGGGATTCGTTTTGGTAATTTAGGTGATTGTGACAGGGACTGAAGTTGGCTAGATTTCAGACCGACACGGACTGAATTTGGCTGGAATTCAGAGTGAACTGCCAACTGAAATCAAACATTTTTTGCAGGTTTACCTGAGTTCAGGGACAACAAGATTTTCAGCCCTGAATGAATGAAAATCATTCAGTTCACATGCTAAACCTGCTACAGCCTAGAAATTGTGTATTTTACAGTTTTTCACAGAATCTGTAAAATGCTTTTTTATTTTATCACAGTGTTGGCTGACTGCTTCCTCTGCAATATTTCTACACAACTACAGTATTATTCTCCGAAGAGACGTTAAAGGTGCTCTATGAGATGTTGCAGGTTTTAGCGCAATTTCATTTTTATCTGAATACACTATGAAAAAACATGGTCTCAAATGACAACACAGGGCCTGATAACTCAAACCTGAGTGGTGTATTTTTAAACAAACACTAGCGATAGGGGGATCTGAACCTAAACTTAACAAACAACGACAAACCAATCGGCAACAGGATGGGGTGGGAGTTAATGCGAGTCCTCTACCGTCTTAATTGTCGGTTGGTTGGCCGTGGTTTGTTGTGTTTAGGTTTGAGTGTTTGTTTGAGTGTTACAACCCCTGTGTTGTTGTTCGAGCCCGGAGTTTTTCATAGTGTATTCAGGGGGCAAAAAGCTAGCTGATCAAAGGGAGATGCCTAGGATTTGAGATAGGCCTACAAATAAAATCGCGCTAAAATCCTGCAACATAGAGCACCTTTAAAGGCGCTCTAAGCGATGCTGTTTCACCTCACTTCTTGTTGACGTTGTAAGTATTGTCAAACAAAACGGAGGATAGCTCCAGAGAGGGTTCAAGCGTTATAAGTTATAGCTCACTCCTCCCCCTCCCTCCCATGCCTCCCGAAAGACTCATGAACCTTGTCATTTATTGGCTGGAACACTTATGTTTCGATTTTGTTTGTTATGCTAGGTTTGCCCACTGTGTTTTGTTGCCGTTTGTGGAGCCAGGGCTGTCTACAGAGACCGCGTTTTTTTTACAGTGTGTTCAGGGGACAGGCAGCTAGCAGATTATGAGGAGATGTTTGCTGTATGTAACAACACATGTTTTAGTCCTAAAAACGTGTCACATCGCTTAGAGCACCTTTAAATGAGCAATAAACAACCATTGTACTATCAAAGCCAACAATCTACCGGCCATTATACAGTAGGTGTCAACAATAGAGTTCAGTTTGCCAAAGGTTTTGCAATCTCTCCCTCCCCCCCCCCCCCCCCCCCCCAAAAAAAAACAAAAAAACAAACACCCTCACCACCTAAATCATGTGGTTTCCTGTTAGTTTTGTTTTATTGGCAGCACTGACAGACATGCGTTCCTGTCACTCTGAAGGTCTCAATATACCTGTTGTGTGTTCGAGTAACACATCGATATATCTGTTGTGTGTTCAAGGGTGTGTTAACAAAGAGTTAGAGTAAAAAAGGACAATAAGGAAAATAGACTAATACATCCTGTAGATGTTTAGTTTAACATGGAGAAAGTTCTTCCAAGAAAACATGGAGTAAAGTATATTATATTTCTTTGAAAATATAACTGTTAGACTTTCTCATCACTGGGCTCTTGAATCAGACAGCCTGAAATGGCTTGAATGTGGAGAGGAGATAGATAGATGGATAGATAAATGGATGGATGGAGAGGTAGAAGTGGGTGTGTGAGACAGCTGATGTTTCCAGATGAGCATACTGTGTGTTTCCGGGCTTTGGTCTGAGGGTGGCCCAGTTGGGGCATCTGCTCTCCCACGTCAAAGAGTTCCGCTGGCGCGTTAAGCGTGAAAGCTTGTTCCATTTCCTCACTTTTCAATGTGCAGCATACAAGGCTGTCAGCACTGGCTGATGAACAACAGGTGATGGAGAAGCTCGTATCTAATCGCTTTTGGATGGTGAAAAGGGATCTAGTTTGTGTTGGCGGGGACTATCATGATACACTTTCTGATCCATAGTCTGCTTGGATACAGACAGCATGACGCTTTATTGTCTTCCCTACCGCAGTCATGTAAAGACCAAGTCCAACCACTAAGCTACATCTGTGCTACAGCATTTACTGTATGATGCCCAGAAATGATTCCGATGATACTGCCTGCTCACAAGTCCCCTGCAGTGATGGTGAGAGACAGTGAATTGGTTAAAAAGAGAGAGAGGAAGGCAGTAGAGCACTCCTGCAACACATAGCAAGGCTGTCTCCTGACGCTCACACTGACATCAGACAATGTGGACTTGACTCCATTACATAGAAATGATTCAGAGAGGTCATGTCAACGGAAAAGGGCAGAGCCATAATGACCAAAGCCTATTCTGCCAAGGTCTAGGAATCAGTGATTAGGTTTGACACTAAAAGTCTCCACAAAGGAAGACCAAAATTGCTCAGCAAATTACCAACTGTGTTGAATTTTGAAAAGGCAAGGAGCAGATTCACAGTCCCTTGTGACTGACATCATATATTATCACACATCTAAGTTTCGAAGAGGACCAGTGAAGCCTCATAAAAGTGTGGTATGAAAAAAGTAAAATCTAAAACAAAGGTATTCTAATAGATTCTGTTAACTATTAGTGTTAGACATTCAGTCTTTCTCAGTTAAATTTGTGTGGCCAAAGTCCAAACAAAAAGTAACTTGGACAATGACGTGTACATGTACATAACTACATCAAATTGTTTGATTTTAAATCCAGTAGTCAAACACGGCAGACATTCAGTTATTTTATGATAAATTCATCCAGGCACTTTGAATGCTTTTCTATGAATAGGGATTTCAATTTCTGAAGTCGTTTTAAATATGTAAATTCCAAACAATTACAAAACTCTTTTTCTCTAATCATAAACACTATGACATCAATACACTCTAGTAGAAACTAACAGAGAGGTTTTTAATGCCAAGTGTTTCATGTCAAGCACAGCACACAGTAAAAGCCTATGACCAGTTCAAACATATGGCTCGACTGCTATTAAGATGTGGCAATCTCCTAGATAGGCTTGACAGGTCCAATTTGTCCAAAGCACACATTGTGTTTAACACATAGACCATAATGTCATGTTTCATAAACTCCAAAAACTGTCTGACATTCTTTGGTGATAAAGTCATGAAACTGCTAGGTGTCCTTGGGGGAAAGCCCAAGTGACTGGTGAAAAAAGACAAACAGAAAAAAAGAAAAGGAAAAGCAAAGATAGGCCTTAATGACCTTAAATACATTACTTCATACATGTACACCTCTTGTATATTTCAACCAACACTGTCCAGTCATCATTAATTCTAGAGATATCTAATGAATTACTATGAAATTAAAATGATCCATTTGAAAACAAAGCTAAGAACGATGGGGGTGGGTTGGGGGCACTCGGTGAGGGGTTACTGGGCCTAATTATAGGGTCTGTGGGCTTAGCCCTCACTAACCTCTACTAGCTCTGACACCAGGAGACCTAACACAGGAGATAACCCCCAGCCTCCTGCCACCCCCACCGCTACCCCCTGCTTCTTTCACACACACACACACACACACACACACACACACACACACACCAATCCTACATCCCTGTCGCTAACTGTGAAGGATCAGGTGACCTCTCTTATCTTTGAAATCTGGGATGTGATCAAATAGCCCGCCATCATTTAAAGCTCAGAAAGTTTGGCACAATGACCCCCTTTTCCCCTCAACAGAAAACAGGACCCCTGCTGTCCACAAAGACTCCAACAGACACACTCTTATGCAATTGGTATGTGACTAAGCTCATGGATTAGCCTGGTAATGATGTTCTGATAGACCAAACACTTCTTGGAAACTAAAAATTAACACAGACAAGAAAAGAAAAAAGAGGAAAGCATTCTTTAAGACTAGCAGGGCTATTCATTGTTTTTTTTAGGTTAACATGGTATAGATATTTGAAAAACATTGCACAATGACAACCAGTATGCCATTAGACAAATCACAGCAAACATTTAATCATAAAATTATTTTTGCAGTAGAAGTTGGTGTATGGTTTAAATTGATCATCTTTGTTGAATGTGCCAAACAATGAGAAAGATATTAAAACAGCACCCTCTGGAGTCTTTTAAGGGTAATTGTAACAACCAATGTTTTAATAGTTCTCTGAGTCTGAAGTATGTGTGAATAAGATTACACTTTATCAAATTTAAGAATACATTTATGATGTTCTAAAAAAAATACTTCTATTTAAAAATGAGATGGATGTTTACCACCAGTGCTGTAATGAGATTTGTCATTATCTTTTCCTAATGTGATGTATAATTATCATTTTGTAATCCGGAGCCTAAACTTAATGAGTGCATTAAAGCACTTAATGATTATCTGGCTATACATAATATTTAAAAATGCATATTCACACAAATAATTATTTGCATACTGCATACATTACAAAATTAAGACAAGATGGGATAAATAGAGAGATTGAACACATGCCCATGCCCACAGTCATTAAAAACACATCTGTTTATAGAACTACATCAAAGTTCACCGTTAATTCATCATATGTCAGCGTTATAGTAATGAACAGAAGGAGTCTGAACACTTCAATGAACCAAACAGGATTGTTGTTTTGGGCTTTTAAAAGTTCCATTTCGGCGGCGGTGGCAACGGGAGCATAATGGTGCCCTCTGTTTCACAGTGTGTACTTGTCGCTTTCTATCATCAGCATTTTAATTAGAGTGTTTGTAATTTAAAAAGCTTTGATGGGGTCGTTCCCTTCTGATTACGTTTAACATCTCAATATGCCGGGGCATCTTTTATTGACAGCAATTTGGAGTAATCACTCATAAATATTGTTTGTAATGATTATGTTGATCCATCACTCCAGCTACAGAGGCTCAGTATGCAAAACACATACGCACGGGCCCACAATGCCTGCTGTCCTCTGCAAAATTCAAAGATCTCTTCTACCAATCATCATCTGCTTTAAATGATGGGAATGGCAGTAAAAAAGCAAGTTCTATGAGGGAAAGTAGACTGACACACTATCAAGGTTTCAGGTGTTATTTACCAAGCTGCCTGTGGTCCTGTGTGTTGTTACCTGTAGTGAGTTTTAATCAGCAAACGTGGTCATGAGAGGAATTTTGTCATCAACAGCTTTTATCCCCAAACAATAGTGCTACTAATAGAACATCTGCTGTCTTGTCTCCCTGAAACTCGGAGGAAATTGGGTAAGTTATGTAAGGGTCATAGAATTGAAACAAGTAAATTAGAATGGGCCGTCCTTGGTTTGATCCCAGCACCAATTTACCCCACCATATGGCTCCATTAGCTGTGTAGGTATTTGGGGTTACATTCAGGCGTGTGGCAGCATCCGGCTAGAAGGACAGTCCCATCTGCTTAAAGTTCCCATCGACACCTTGCACTTCCAAACTGCACACTCTAGCATGTTATCGATTTTCTCTGAACCAAAAAAGACTTAAAAAGAAGTCCATAAAAGAAGACAAAAGAGCACCCATTCAACCAGAAGAGGGCATGTTTGAATACTAATCTTGAGACAGTTTTTTCCTCTGCCTGTGTGTGAAGAGATGTTCTTCAGATAACTTTGTAATGGAAATAATGATAAGTGCCAGTTTGTACACTATGGACACTCTCCAATTATAGCCATACGGTACGGCTCCATAAGCTTGAATCATAATTAGGCTTTGGGAGGATACCAACCCATGGACTCGAAATGATGCACGTATTGAAACTAAAGGATGCACGTATTGCTTTGTTGTACTGTATGTGGGTCAGTTGTCGTTGGAAACGAGTACTCTTCCCTCATCTCCATTCCTCAACATGCTCTTGTGAGAAGGCACTCATTACATGTGGAGCTTTTTCCCCTGAGCTCAATTATAAACCGATAGCAGGCATCTGATACAACATCCTGTTCAAAGAGTGGCCCCTAGATGATGAGCAGGTGAAAATGTTGTTTTCTTCAGTGACTGTACAGTAATATCATGCTTGCACTGTAGGCATCTTTGGAAAAGTATGTTCTTAGGGTACAGTTAATCCTTCTTTGCGTCTCTGCTGTTTTATGGCGTCGTATTTCATATGGATATTCATGCAGTTAAGCTCTCATTAGCATACAGGATTGAAAATGCTAATGTAGCAAAGCAGGATTTGGAGTTTCATATAAATGAGCCAATTTTACTACTATAAGACCCTCTGTCACATATGTAATAACCATAATAACAGTTGCAAGGTACATAACATTTAAGAAAAAGAAATAACAGTTTCAATTAAGTTCAGTTGAAGAAAGAATGATTCAGAGGCTGGAGTTGACTTTAAAACTTTATCAGACATGTCACAGGACAAAAGTCATAAGGAAGAAACATCTGACAGAATACACACAAAAGACAGACATGAACAGGAAGTATGAAAACAACCAAAATGAGAGGACATCAGAAATAACAGTAGGCTCTTCTTAAGGGGCGCAAAGAGAAATACTGCAAAGAGATTTGTTTTTTTTGGCAAGCATTAGGAACAAGCTTTGTGAACCAGTGCCGCTTTGCCACGTAGCAATTTTCACTGTCCAACTGTAGACACATCTTTACACACCGCATCTTTATACATATTCTACCACTCATAGGCTCAACAAAGATGTAGGCAAGATGGAGAAAGCGTGTGATGAGGAATGCAAGAGGTCAAAATGCCTTCTATTCATTTTTTTAAAGAATGATTGAGTAAAAGAAATGGGAACACAAATACTGCACTAACAAAAACAGGTGTGCCAAAAATTTTTTTTTTACGTAACTGAAATTCAACACCATAAAAATGAAGCAAGGAATGTGACAAGATTGATGTAGTCATTCAGTATATTAGTAACTGTGCATTCACTGACTTCAACCCACCCATATACTATTTACTTTGGAGAAGGGCAACACGTCGACATATGCTTTATTATGTCGACTAGGTTATTTGTTTTTGAGCTATCATTCACTGCTAAATTCAACAAACAAACCCATTAGGAACTGTGAAGAAATGCAAAGGAACTGGAATGCACAAACCATAGTCTAACAAACTTTTTATCTTGTGGAAACTACGCACATACCTGTTAAAGAGTCCATTGTACATCCATCACTGCTAAACACACAGGAGAAATGCACTTTTTTCACATTTCAGAGGGCTAAAGATATACACTGTAAATCTTTATGGTTTAATTGGAGTCATGGCACTTCACGCTGCCGAAACATATACAGTACAACAGAATGAGACTCATCATTTCATAAAGAACGCCGGTGGACAAATCAGATAACTGTTGCAAGTTGATGTACGACTAAAACATTCCACTGGAAATTATTCTAAATATGACAGTGATTTCAAATAAAAGTGAGAGAAAAACAGATTACTCTGGAAAAAAAATCTGATTATGACAGGCAGTATCTATGTTGATAACTTGAAACAAAAGGCAAAAAGTACAGAGTCCCATGTTCATCTGATATGTAGCTCTCACACTGACAGCATACAGACTTTTTGAAAACACACAGTAAAATAGCAGGATACCTGTGGCAGCGCACAGTAATGTAAATCTTGATGATGTCTAATTATAAAGGAGACACAAACGATAACAATCAGACTTACTTTCAAATAGCTTCCCCCAAGTCTTTGCTACTCACGTTACAGACTTTATTCCCACAGCTACCTGATCAGTGTATAACCTCCCTCCCCCTGGGTGGCACTGTCTTTACAAACACAAAGTCGCTTGGCAGAAAGAGGGAGGCTCGATAATGCAAAGCAAGACCTCAACTATGCCCCTCTCACTCCATCTCTCCCATTCTTGGGTTTGCCCTAACAACACGCTGTCCATCAACAGAGCGGCCAGTGTAGTGTCAATGCGCCATGGTGTGGAAGGGGACGTGTAGGCTCGCAATCCCACAGTCCTTTGTGCTGTGTGCTCGGTGGGGCTGGAGACCGCACTCAGAGGGCAGACACTTTGACGACGTTCGAGCTGGTCGTCGTCACGACGCTGGCTCCGGGGTTGGGGCGGCTGTGGCCATCGCCCTCGCTAGAGCTCCCCATGCTGGCCGTCTGGATGCTGATGATTGCCGTGGTGACCGTCTGCTGCTGCTGCTGCTGCTGTCTGGAGTTGCGGCGGTCCACCTCGTTGGTCTGCATGTTGAGATTAGAGCGACTAGATGGAGCACAGGACACACAGAGGATTTTAATGCCATCTAAGATAAGAGCTTTCACAAGGGATAAACACAAAGCGCCTGTAAACAGGCCATAATACAACAGCAACAGAGAGGCGAGAAAAATCATCTAGCACAATCACCAAGCCAGAAGTCCTATTTCAGTGAACGCCTTTGTCTCATCCACACAGCCACTTTATCAGTCCTCCCACACAATAGTAGCTGTACAAAGACATTTATTATTGAATAATTTCATGGTCATAAAAGAAAACTCGTTTTTGATCGGTATGAAGAATCACTCCAGGGAGCCACGGCTATGACAAAATGTTAAGAGAGTTGGTATTTATTCACCAGTCTGTTTTGAAGATGTTCAGCCTAATGAGGTTTTAGTTTGCAGTGCAAGACAATGTTTGCTGGGTCAATACCCACTTCTATATACTATCTCTACTACAGCGTACTGACTCAATTAGCTTGTGTACTACTGCCCTCTAGTGATCCAGTCCTAAGCTGTCCATGATTTCACCTTTGACCTTTTGGATTTGGCCAGACACGATACACTACCCAGCTGGCTGCATTATCACAGACACCCAGTGAAATACGTGTACTATAAGTGACGTGCTCAAAATCTGTTAATCTCTAGAACAATGCAAGGTCCATAGAATGCCCTCTAAGTGAATAATCCCAGCAAACATTTTTCTCTCAGGGATACAGTCAAACCGCAGTGCGGAATATGCTGTTGAGAATTGGTATGCCTGAAAACAGTGTGCGGTTTTCCTGATATTGACGCCTTACTTTGGGTAAACACTGCCTGCAGGGATGTATGACTGCTACAGTCAGGTCTGCTTGTAAAACCGCTCCTGTTCAATATGCAAAGCCTAAACAATGCAAACCTAACCGCAGAAGCAAAATGTACTGTATGCCTTCAAACTAATTTAAATGACAAAAGCAATATACGGTACTGTAAGATATATCCCAAACAAAAATGTTGGCTGCCATTATACTGTATGAAGATTTCCATGTTTATTACAGGATTATAGTAGAATGGAACTGGACACTGATTCAGCCTTTTCAGTTCTGATATTGATTCCAATATATAGGTGCCGCATATTCGTCAGCGCCTGATGCCGATATCCGATAATCCCACTGAATTAGGATTTTGGGAGATAAATTCAAAATGGATACTTCTCTGAGGGTAAGGTACATGCTACCCAAAGTCACCCCCTGTGTGCCACTGGCACAGTGTGCTGTGTAGGTCCGTGGTGGGTCCCTGTCCTTGTGCGTGTCCTTTGCCTTGTGCCTGCTGCCCGGCGCCATCTGACACAGCATTGTCGATTGTGGGAGTGATGGATGGATCCGTGCTTTTGGCCATGCTCTTCCTGCGGCCTAGCTGACCCACCCAAACCTTTCCCCACTTTAGCCACTCTTTCAGCTGACAATGTCCCGCCCGGCCCACACCTCGCCTATGCACTGCGCACACAGAACACAAGGGCTGCTAGGCAACCGGGGATTATTACACAAGGACCAGAGAGGATGGACTAACCTTACCACTGCCACTACTGTCTGCTGGAGGTGGAAAAATACTTTTTTTTTTCCACTTAACGCTGTGTGAGTTATCCTAGTGAACATCCAGGGACTTGGTGGGTTTCACTAATTAGCTCATCTGCATGTATTAAACAGTTGGCTTATTGGATGGTTGGAATAATGACACACTACAGCAGGAGTTCAACTTCACAAAGCCAGAGTGTTCCAGTACAGCTGTCTCCGCAGCTTTTTTTTTTTTTTGCCTTTCTCTACCATGTCATCTTCCAGCCATGGTTTCTGCAAGCCTCCACAATGCACCAGTCCTTTGTTGAACTGTTCATCATGTATACTAATGACTAACTACTTACATGCATTTGACTGTGTCCAATGTGAGCAGTTACTGTAGCAGGAGAGGCCTCAGAGACACCAGTGTGTGATGCCAGCGCAGCCATTGCTCATCACTTTCCAATTTGTATCACTTAGATTTATGGGCGCAGCATAAAGACAGAGCACCTTTACAGCGACTCCAAGAGGCAAGCTGGGGGTCCTATCTCGTCTCGTGTTTAAATATTTAGGGAAACCTGTAGAAAGAGATGGATCGAGTGATTTAAAGAAATGTAATTACGGAGGTTAGGAAACCCCAGAATGTCCTGTATGCTTTGGCAGCTCGAGTAAGAAATACCATTTGAGTTTGAGTATTAAATTGCCAGGAGATTAGGGCTTTTATCACCGTGGGAATGTAAATGTTGAATGATTAACTCAAACTGGGACTACACACAAATGCGGTCTATACGTTACTTTGATCAATGCATATGCTTAAAGAAGACGGTACACTTCTGTGCACACGGCTCCGCGTGTGCATTTTGCGTACTGTGCACACCCCAATGATCACACACACTTTTTATTAGTAGTTCTAGGTAAGTACGCATTGGGGTCCTGTGCCCTAAAACAGCAATGTAGTTCAGATACTGAGATACTGAACAAGCTAAGTTTTGTTTTATTAACTTTAATAAACACACACACTAACCAACCATTTTTTGGACACATCCACTCCACAAATGAATAGGCTATTGGTGAAACAGTTGTACCTGCTTATGAAAGTAAGCACTTCCTTAAACAAGACCTAAGAGGCACGTGTGTACTTGTACTTGTGTCATGATGATAACCCAGTTGCTGCACCCTCGTCAGTGTGCACTGAGCATGTGCGGGACATGTGTG
>JAGFZM010001451.1:409389-429025 GCA_017657215.1 Limnothrissa miodon
CGCTGGAGACAGAGGGCGTGCGGGAGCGGTACGGTTGCAGGGCACCTTCCAGACAGTTCTGCTCAAACAGTTGCTCATCCACAAACTCATGGCCCTGAGGAAGGAAAGGGGGGGAGAGAGAGAGAGAGAGAGATAGAAAGACAAAGACAGAGAAGGTAGGAGGGAGGGGATTGGAAGAAATAAAGGATAGGCAGAGAGAGGGGGGACCCCATGGGGAAAGAGAAGCAAAAAAACAGAAGGAAAACGGCGATAGAAGTGAAAGAGGCAAAGGGAAATGAAAGAAACAGGGAGGACATAAAGAAAGACAGCATCTTGCAGCGATAAGTCAAACAAAAGAGAATGCCCATTTTACAGTAAGCTTCTGCTTATTTTGCAAAACAGCCTGATGTAATGTTTTTTTTCAGGCCCTAAAGGGGCTAACAGAGGGATGCATAAAATCTGTTTAAAAGGCTTTTGAGAAACTCTTTAGTCTGTCATTATCTGATTCTGTTTTGCCTCTTGAGCATTTTCTCTCAGTTGGATAACTATGTAGACGCACTCTTTCTAAACTACCCAGTGATTCAGCACTTTGAAGAACAATAAGTTAAAAGAATGGGACAGCAAAAGACTCGACATATCAGGACTGTATGTCTACTGCTAGTGGAGAGATTGACTCACTGTAGTCTTCTCCAGACAGTGCAATAGGTGGTGGTGTTGGCTCTCTAGCAGGGACGTGGTCTTGTTCAGATGTTGCTGTTCCTCTTCTGAGGTCTACACACACACACACACACACACACGCACACACACACACACATTTTTCAATGACACAGGTAAAGAAATTTCACATTGATAAAACTACAGCTTTCTTAATAGCAGTCTGAATACATTGATCCATACATCCAAACATACATACTGCACATACATATAGTACATACAGTACATATATATGCAAACTTAAATACACACATACATACATATGTATACTGCAGACCTACCTATATAAATTGCACACATCCATACATACTTGAGTACAATAAATAAATTCTATACATATAAACATTACATACAAGCAGACGTACATAAATGGGTTTGTGAGACATGGCATCTAGTCTGTCAATATTGCCTCTGCCTGAAAGACTTGAGCTAGCTGACGCCACGCTCGGAATATCTGGCTCCTACTAACCCTCTCTCATCCAGAGGAGTCTCGGTCCAGTGAATGTATTATTGAGCCCCTGCGTCACTAACCCAGGGAGGAATGCTTCTGGCTGGACGTGTGTGGAGGCGTATAACAAACGAGTGAAATGTTTCTGGGGGCTGTGCGGTGATATTTTGGATGCTTTTAAAGAGGGAAGGGATGGAAAAAGACAGCTGTTACCGGAGCTATTCAGCTTGTTGGCAAACGTGCCCTTTCAAGGCCCTGTATGTTATTCCTGTGGCACCTCGCTGTGCTCAACAAACGCACTCCCAACAATGGAGCTGCCATTGCAAAACCACAGCTCCATCCACAAAGCTAAGTATGAGGACAAACACGTTGTATCGGTCCGATTTAAATCCGAACCCTCTGCCTGCTAAAGGAGGGAGTCTGTGGGAATCATTCATAGCGCTGTTGTTTAAGGTTACTGTATGCTGAGGGAAAAATGACAAGAAAACTGGGTACATCATATACGCCACTGGATAAGGTGTTTGAAACACAGCAGCTCGTGCCTATCAGGAGACACAGCCAGCCTTTATGGAGCGCCTGACAAAGGAAACATTATTATTGTGGCGGAGAGACCAGGGCTCACTCCTCTCATTCCTGCCTGTGTTAGGCAGCTCTAATCAAATGCTAATTAAAGCTAATTGGCTGTATCGTACCCTGATTGGAGCCAGTATTCCTTTTATCTGGTGTGACATTCACTAGGAAGGGAGTCAGAGCACAGGGTGAAACACAGACTGTGAAGACAGGGGAAAGAGAAAGAACAAGAACAAGAGAGAAAGAGAGAGAAAAAGAGAGAGAGAGAGAGAGGCAGTGTGAGAGAGAGTGTGTTAGGCATGGGGGTGGAGGCTTTGGTGCTTTTCAATGAGATAACCAGGGTTTTTTATTTTCTCATAACTCCTAATTAAAGCAAAAAGTGAGTGAGCAAGTCCTGTGGCCTGCGGCCTCATTTATAAAACCTGTTACGCAAGAAAATGTTGCGTGAAGCTGGATGAAATTTGCAGTAGCAACGCTCCTCGCGAAAGTCTGGATTTAAAAAATCCAATGAGCAATTAAGTGCCCAGTTTTCCGCAACCTTTTGACCAAATGTGCAATCAAATGTGGAAAACTGCAGTTCTCCAGTCTATGCGTATTTACCTCCGATAGTAACACAAAATATCACATGAATAAATGTAGGTAAAATGTGCTTGACCCTGACTTGAATACAGTAATCTGACTTAATAGACTAATAATGCTGACAACCACAGACGTTGAATAAGTTGCTTTTGAACAGAAGTGTAAGAGCTATGGCCAACTTATTAATTTTTCATTGAGCACTTTTCCGCTAAATATTTTGTTGGTAGAAACATTTTCTGCAAACTTCCTTATATTGATGTGGTGTCTTCATCTTTCTCACCAACGATTATCCAGCATAAAATAGTACTTTGTTGTTAAATAGTAATTGTTGTTATATTTATTGTTTCGCATTCAGCGATTGATTTGATAGGGAGAATAATAGGAGGAGTATGAGGCTCATGCACGCACAAATACAAGCTTGTTGGTTTTTATAACAAGTCACCTGTGTAAGCTAGTGCGCCACATAGTTCTGTACTTTTTAAATATTTTCTAGTTTTCTCAGGTTTGACTGCACAACGTGTTTTAGGACAGACTCAACGAAGCGTTTTAAAAATAAGGCCCCTGATTTTTATATCAATTTTATGACAACACACCCTGCATTGGCACAGAATAGGAAAGGTCCCAATCACATGGGGTCAATGCCACTGAAAGGTAACATATTGAATGGAGATTGGTAACACACAGTTGTGAAGTTGTGAAGTTTTTACATCCTGTTGTTCTGTTAAATGTATGTAAAAGTCTTTGGGGTTTTCAAGGGGTTTTGAGACAAAATTACATTGTGAACATGTTGAATTGTATTAATGATCAGAGGAATATTTTTTCCATGTTTTCATTAAGTCTAGTCTCACAATGGATATACAGCACTGTAACAAATTATTTAGACTACCAGAATCACAACACTTTGCAAAGGTTTCAGTCCTTCTGTTGGTAAGGCTGACCAGGTAAAAACAGACAGAAAGACAGACACACACAAATGCATGCACACCCACAAACACATAGCAACAACAGAGAAATGGAAGACCAGTCACAGATAACAGGCTCTGTCTGTTTCTAGTCTAGGCTCTGTCAGTGCTCTTTTCATCCTTTTAGCCAGCAGACAGCACCTCTCCCCCCCACCCTCGACCATCCCCGGGGACCGCCCTCACCGTGAGATCCAGCAGCTCGTTCAGCAGCCCGTTGCGTTTAGTCTGCAGGTAGGCGTTGGAGCTCCCCTTCTTGGCTATTCTTATCCGGGCGAGTCGGGCTTTCTGTGTGTGGGCAGAGGGGTTGGAAAGTGTTAGACAGGGAGTGGGAAGAGCCATGCATTTTCTTAATGCTCACGGAGCTTTGCTTGATCTGCTACCCATCCAGACCCAGACCCAGCCCAGCCCAGCCTGGGGCCATGATCAAATTATGAGTTGGATCTGACAAATGGCTTTTATATGTATTGGGATTTTGACAATTATGCTTAAGGCTGGTGGAGAGGTGTTGAATAAAACATTGGGGGAATGTAGCACTAAGTAACTTGAACATGGACATTTCTGAATATAAAACCATCAGGCAGATTTCAAAGCAGAAAGGCAGCGACCTATGCTGCAGAATTACCTAATGATAGACTAGAACCACTTAGCTGCATAAAACCCTATGTGGTGGCAGAGAGCAATACGCGGTGAGGAATGGAAACCCATCATCCATGCAACTCCCAAACAGGAGAAAAAAACAAAACAAAAACAAATCAGTCCTCCCACTCACTCCTACAGAGGAATTGCCTAATGATATACTAGATCTGAGGCCTTTTGCAGAAGTGAAATGTAAGAATTGCATTCTTGGAAGCTTCAGATGTTAGGAACAAAATGAAGGGGAAAAAATCCTCAGTTTTTGACTTTGATCTGGCTAGCAGAAGCCTCATCAGTAAGTATGCTTAATGAAAGGCGCTACTAAATCAATAGCAACACTTTCAATGGGCCCAAAATCTAATGGGATCCAGAAAAATGTGCCCTCACATGTTCCTTACAAGCTCTAACCACAAAAACAATCTATAAAGTACAAGGGAAAAGAGCAATGAAATTGCTTCACTATGTTTTTGACTGCTTAAATATAGACTGAAATATAGAGTGTGCTACCACCACAATATAAGGCCATTATACCAAATAATTTGCTCAGAGACTCACTGCCAGGGCTCCCGAGGTTGTATAAAGAGAAAAGTAATAGGGGCCATTTGTGGGTTGTGAAGTGGATTGTTTCAAAGAAATACTAGGGCCATTCTCGCCATGTTCAAAAGGCCAATACAAAGAAAATTGTCAAAATATTTCATTGGAACGGCTGTAAGTATCATTCTCATTCTGTAGACACATTTAATGCAACACAAGGTGCATGCAACACATGAAGTTTAAAAATCTGATTGCTGTGTTTTTTACCAATAGTAAAATAATTTCAGATTGTTTTTTTGTTATTGAAATGGCTTCAAGGCACTAAACCAAGTAGTCCAATTAAGATTGTACCTGATTAATTATTATCGTGAGGCAAGGCAGTTTACAGGTCCACACGACAATGTGAAACCATGGCATATCCTCTTGTAATCTGGTGACTAGGCATTTCTACCAATCTAATTACACAAATGAGCAGAGGCTCAATGAGATAGCTCTATTGGGTGAATGCAATTTAGCAGATTATTCCCAGTTATATCAAATCTAATGCCTGCTGGCAAAGCTACAGCAGCCAGTTCCCAGCAGAATCATCCCATTCATTCTCTGTGAAAAAAACCTATGAAGACAAGAATTACATTAATTATTTTGCACAGGGTATAACTTTTCCTCTGCATTGCAGTTGACACTGATGCATCGCTTTTTAAAACAAATATAGCACCAATAATCAAATTGTCACCACTGATCATCAGCTATATCCTATAGTATTATACTTTCTGTAATTCTTCCATTGCTTGGAATAGATATCCAGCTGTGACTAGGTATGAGGTTGGCTGTGCCTTTAATAGTAGTACTTTGGCCCAATATGTCTCTGGAGGTCCACTCTAATGGAAGTGGGCCTTGGAACTCCTTGCTGACCTTTCCTGCTCCTTGTGTTTCTCGCCTGACAGGTTTTCTCCTCCCTGGACTCGCGCCCCGACAGAGCTTTGTCTGGTCAGGGCTCTGCATGGCTGTGCGCCGTCATTACCGGCCTTGACCCCAGACCATTTAGAGACGTGCTGTGCTTGGAGGGCAAACATTGAGCACGCCCAGAAAAAAAGCCACTGGTCCACTAAATTGACTCAGTCAACTGAGCTGTTTTTGAGTTAGGAAAAAGACAAGAGCATGGAGCTTTGGTGAAGGAAAACATGGCTGGTGTGTTACAAACCTCGGTCAGATGCGGGCCTTGATATGGCACAGGTGAAGTGACAAAGCTGCTCTGCTAAGTCTGTGAAGTGAATTATACTCACTGGTGAAGCTTAAAATGGAAAATGGAGGTCTGGTTTAATGTTCACTTCTGGCTAAGGTTACCCAGAGTAAGGGGAAGTAATGGGTTAGTTACAGAAGGAGACAACTAGGAGACTACAATTCTTTTTCATTTACTGTACGCTTTGTAGATTAACAAACTGCACTTGTATGTGTGGAGGACATGAGGCATTATATGTACTATTTTTGGTGTTAAAGCGCCCATTGAACACATTTTGGACCAAAATTGTTCTCTGAGCCTCAATAATAGCGTATGCAAATTTGAGCGGCTGAAAGTGACCCACTGCTAGCGCGTTGTTTACAGGCTTGTTTAAAAGTTAAACAATCTGGCTCCCCTGGCAAATTCATGAGGCAACAGGGGATTGGACCAGAGACATTTCCAAACGATCTTTGGTTGGACCATGCAAATATAGGAGGTGTATCTTAGTGCTGCCAACGTCAAGAGCCACCTTTCAGATTGGCCTTTTTTCAGCCTGGCCATTTCTTGCTTGAAACTTACATGTAGAACGAGGCGGAAGACGACGGTTGAAATTTTGCTATGGTCCATTGGATACCGTAAGCTACCTAAATTCAACAATAACAAGGTAAATGTGGTTTGACATTCTATGGGCACTTTAAAGTTTAGGGACAAGAATCACATAATGTGAATTTTGCAACAAATACAACCTGGGCCAAACCCATTAAATAAAGCTGTTTAGGGTTTGGACAAGAGGAAAATCTGACATAAGAACGATTGAAACAATTCTCTAAAATTTCTTCATCAACTTGTACTCTCCAAATGCATTTGTCAGACGTGTTCTCCAAGTAGATGCACGATTTGGCATTTGGGACCACTGATATTCTGCAAGTCTTTTTCTCTCAATAGTATACAGTCTCTCTCTCTCTCCCTCTCTGTCTATCTCTTTCCCTCTCCATCTCTCAGTTTATTCAAGTGTATTTCCTGTGCTCTGCACATAACCAGATGGCCTCAAGTGCAAGTGAATGATTAGCCAGATTATTCATTTGACATTTCGGGTTCCCCGTGATAAACAAGGTTGCCTGTGCCACAGTTGCTTGCAAACCCGGTAATTAACACATCCCTAAGGAAGGTGTACTACAAAGTCAAACACCTCCATTTCGCTTGGCTCAATCAATCGTTTCATCACAGAAATACACACTTGAGTGAGTGTGTGCTTGTGCCTCAGCACTTAACCCCCAAAAGCTTTATTGCGTCTCATGTGGTTTGGAACGTAGGAATCAGCCAGCATCTGTCTCATGGGTTTTGGAAGGTGACCGTATGACTCCACCCAATGTCCCACTGATGACTGTTTCTGTTGCGGTTGCTGTGGGGGTGAATGCTATTAACAAGTGGAACAGTTTTGCCCTCCTCCCCCATTTCCTTCTGTTATTTAACTATTTCTTCTGTTACTCTCACTATCAGCACCTATCTAGGCAATACATTCTTCCAGTCGCTCTGTCTGACTTTCTCACTCACAATTTTCTATCTTTCTTCCTCTTTCGTTTGCTGCCTGTATCTTAAATGCTACGCTTCCTTTCTACCCATCTTTCTGTCTATTCCTGTTTTCCATCAGTGCTGTGCCCTCTATTCCATCCTTATCTGTTGCACAAGAAAGGTCAGCTCCACCAAATTTAAGGAAACACTATGAGTTAAGTGTTATTTATTTCCTCTGGAGTTCTCACAGCCAGCGGGAGTGGAATGGTTCTCTCAGCCAGTACATCCAAAATGCAGAAAAATCTACAAAATATACCTACAGCATACATGAAAAGACCAAGGAGGTTTTTCTCATCTCAAAAGTTCTGTGCTGACACCTGGGACTGGCAAATGCGAGTGTGTGAGGTGTTCTCTTTCGTTTCGAAGCCGAAACGTACGAGTGGATGATGCCTATCATCTCCTGCTTTTCTGAAGTCATTTTAAACCAACCCTTTGAAAAAAGGGCAGTAAGCGCACTGACGCGCGCAGGCAACTACTTAGACAGCCCTGCGTGACGTCAGAAAGTCTATATATTGACTGCGCTTACGCTTCAGGTCCTCTTTGCCATTTTCACCTCGCTACTGCGTGTGTATTTCTAATTGTCTCCGTTTGCCTTTGCAAATATTCTAAACCGACGGCTTTTGTCAAAGCCCACCAAAACAGCTTTTTTTCAAAGCTCTTCGAGGGATTTCCCGTCTTGCTCAAAGTGCTCACGCCGGTCCCTGACTTCTGGTACCACGAGACGCAAGATGGCTACTCGCCGATGCACCGATTGCGATTGCCAACAGATTGCCATCTGTTTCATCTGCATGGGGAGCGAGCATGCTATGCTCGCCTTTTCGCGACCAGATCTCTGCTCGGCTTGCGAACGCCTCTCCCCTACAGCTATCGCCAACAGAGCGGCTTTCTTCGTGGGTTCCACTAGCGTTTCAGGGGCAGGTTCTTCCTCCGCTGGCGTTAGGGGTATTGTTCCCCACCAGTCTCTCGATGTTTCCCCGGCGTCTCCGCACCCGGTTGGGCTCATCGATCGAGCTTCAGTGGCTAATCGACCGTCGGTTAGCTTCTCAGCGGCTAGCTTGCTACCAGCTAGCCAGCTAACCGAAGCCCACCAGGCTAGTCCTGCTAGCTCCATTGGCGCGCTCTTCGCCCGCGCGGCTACCACGCCGCCTCAAGGCGACACCGATGACGAGCCAGTTATCGAGGCTGTGGATGAGGAGGAGATGTCCTCCTTCCTCTCCGCTCACGGCGCCACCGTCGAGGATATACCTCCGGCGGTCAAGACCCACGCCGCTCAGCTAGCTTCCGAGCTAGCTTCTTTGGCTACTCAGGCGGCTAACAGGCTAGGCCTGCCTCCGCCTCAGCGCTATCCGGAAGGGCGTTTCGACCCCTTCTCCGGTGCGCTGCCCTCTCCAGATGCTCTCCCCCTCCCCGCTCACCCCATGGTTGTGGCCGATGCGCAGGGCTCCTGGGAGGCTCCCTACGCCGCCATTGCCCCTATCCAGGGACACGCGCGTTTTACGCGATGGACAAGGCGGGCACCATTGGCCTCTTGCAGCTCCCTCGCGTTGAGGATGCGGTCGCTGGTTGCCTTGCACCAGCCTCTGCTGCCACCTGGACATCGCCTCCCGAGCTCCCCTCCAAGCTGTGTCAACGCACGGAGAAGCTCGCATCCAAGGCCTTCATTTGCACAGGCCAGGCGATAAGGGCGCTAAACACCGCCTTTCTCCTCTCCTCCTTGGCGGAGGAACTGGTGGCTGAGCTGGCTACGCAGCACTCAGAGCTGACCGTCCATCAGCTCCGCAGAATTACCGCCCTCACCTCACTGGCTATCCGAGCGGCCATTAAAGCCGACGGGCGCTCCCTTGGCTCACTGGTCGTCTTAGACAGGCATCTCTGGCTAAACCTCTCCTCCATGCCGGAGAAGGGGAAGAAGCATCTGCTGAATGCTCCTATCTCCGCCGATGCACTGTTTGGCCAGGTGCTGGAGCTACAGCGCGATCGCTTGGAAAAGACGAAGTCGGCGGCTCAGGCCCTGCAACCCGTACTTCCCAAGCGTGCCCCGCCTCAACAGACCGCTCCCGCTGCTCCTCAGACGCGTGCTCGTACGCCTCAAAGGATGCAAAAGAAGAAGGCGGACGCGCCCAAAGCCGCGCCACAGCCGGCTGCCGGGTCGCAACCCACTTGCCAGCGCTCCCGCTCTCGCGGGCGCCCAGCTCCCGCCAACCGCCCGGTTAGCCGGGAGCGGCGTAAGAGGCCACAGCGACCCTGATGGGGTCGCGTGTGCGCGGCAGAGCATGTCATGCGATCGCCATCCATTGACTGCTACGCCTCTGTGTGCTCTCAAAGGCCCGGGTCCTCGCTCTGCAGTCCCCAGCTCGGAGCGTTCTCCCCCGCTTCGGCGGTCCTCTCTGATCTCACCCCCTCACGGGGCGCTGAGTTTGCCTTGTTCACAAGCACTCCGCACACACGCTACAGCCCCTCTGGGGCAATGTTTGAAAATGAGCCCCGGCCCAGGCCGTTGGACGCTCTCTGTTCTGTCAGCGCTATCGCGCACTGGGGCACCGGTACGGTCTCCGGCGCGCGTTCAGCTGACACACGCCCCGCGCTCTGCGCCCCGCGTTTCGACACACCTAGACGGCGCCCACGTGGCGCCGAGGCCTCCACTTGTGCCACGTTCTCCACGTCCTCTGTCCCCCTCGCCTTCGGGCAGTGGGCATGCGACGCCTCTGAATCGTTCACGAGCAGCGCTACTGCGCACTGGGGCACCCACACGGTCTCTGACGCGCGTTCAGCTGACACACTCGCCTCTACGGCACACTCCCCCTTCTTCAAGGTCGTCGCCGATACGCACTCCGAGTCGGCTGCCCCACGGGGCGTCGCAGGTGCAGTGCGCGGCTCATCGACCTCCTACGTCGCTGACACGCGCTCCAGGTCGGCCGCCCTACGGGGTCTCGCAGGTGCAGTGCACGGCTCATCGACCACCTACGTCGCTGACACGCGCTCCAGGTCGGCCGCCCTACGGGGTGTCGCAGGCGAAGCGCACAGCTCACCGACATCGGATTTCGCTGACGTGCGCACTGAGTCGGCCGCCCCACCGGTCACGCGTGAGCGCCCAACGGTCTCAGGTGGTCTTGCGTCATCTGCACAGTCTGGGTTTCTTAGTGAACCTAAGCAAGTGCATGCTCTCTCCCTCCCAGGAGGTCGAGTTCTTGGGCGTGAGGCTGAACTCACGCTCGATGAGAGCGACGCTCACACCAAAGAGGCTTCAGGACGTCAGGGCGTGTCTACGCCATTTCAGACTCGGTGCCTGCGTTTCGGCCAGGCTGTGTCTCAGACTGACGGGCCTCCTATGCGCCGCAGGCGGCGCTGTCCCACTCGGCCTCTTACACTTACGCCCGCTGCAGCTCGCCTTAGCGGAGCTAGGTGTATCCTCCAGGTCGAACCCCGCCCGTCGGATTTTAGTGTCCAGACGCATGTGGCTAGCCCTCGCGCATTGGCGCAGGCCGTCCTCCTTCACCGGAGGCGGCGCCTTGGGTGCTATAGCCAGACGCATGACGGTGACCACCGATGCGTCCAAAACAGGCTGGGGCGCCGTTTGCTGCGGTCGCCCTGCCAGGGGGATATGGGGCACAGCCTCCAGGAGATTACACATCAATGTGTTGGAACTCCTTGCTGTCTTCTGCGCTCTGAAGGAGTTTCTCCCTCTTCTCAGAGGAGAACACGTTCTCGTGCGCACAGACAACACCACTGTTGTGGCGTATATCAATCGCCAGGGCGGCACGCGCTCTCCGGACCTGTTTCGCCTGGCGTACAAACTGCTCTCCTGGGCCTCTCGCCACTTCCTGTCGATCAGGGCGGCGCACTTGCCAGGTGTTCGCAACACAGGCGCGGACCTCCTCTCCAGGGGTGTTCCGCGTGCAACCGACTGGCGCCTCTGCCCAGCCGTGGTGCACAGCCTTTGGTCCCACTTCAGGCGGGCACGAGTCGATCTGTTCGCCTCGAGAGAGAACGCTCATTGCCCAGCGTGGTTTTCGCTGGAACGAGATGCGCCGCTAGGGTCAGACGCGCTGGCACACCCGTGGCCGCGCGGTCTGCTCTACGCTTTTCTCCCCCTTCCTCTGATGCGTCAGGTGTTGGCCAGGATCAGAGCGGGGGCGCACAGGGTGATTCTGATCGCCCTCAATTGGCCATCTCAGAGCTGGTTCTCAGATCTGGTCTCACTGTTAGACGGCCAGCCGTGGACTCTCCCTCTGAGGAGAGACCTCCTGTCGCAGGCTCACGGGTCGCTGTGGCACCCCAAGCCGGAAGCGTGGAGACTGACGGCTTGGCCCCTGAACGGGCGCGTCTCCTAGAGAGCGGCCTGTCAGACGCAGTGATAGAGACCGTTCAGGCTGCTAGAGCTACATCCACTAGGTCGTTGTATACACTGAAGTGGCGCGTATTCAGCACGTGGTGCAGAGACAGAGGCTCTAGTCTGTGATCCTCTAGTCTGCCCTATTGGCGAGGTGCTTGCTTTTCTGCAACACCTATTTGATCAGGGTCGTACACCCTCTACTTGAAGGTGTACCTCGCAGCCATCTCAGCTTGCCATGTTGGCTATGCTGGCGTTTCCCCAGGCGCTCACCCCCTTGCGTCGCGCTTCATGAAGGGCATCAGACGGCTCCGCCCCTCTGCCTCCCCTTCGGTTCCTACTTGGGACCTGGCCACCGTCCTACGTGGACTGGCCCTTACGCCCTTTGACCCTCTGTCGAGTGCCAGTCTAAAGATGCTTTCCCTTAAGACTGCGCTTCTGCTCGCCCTGGTCTCGTGAAGTGCGTCAGCGATCTGACTGCCTTGTCGGTCAGTCCTGACTGTCTTGAGTTCACGTAAGGTGACGCGCGGGTCACGCTGCGGCCGAATCCCTTTTCTCGCCCGCAAGTGCTGTCTACTGACCCTCGTTCGAGGGTCATTGAGCTCGCAGCCCTTCCTGAGACGGGCAGTTCTGTGCCCGTTACTCTGTGCCCAGTCAGAGCGCTTCGTGCCTACTTGACGCGTACGCAGAGCATCAGGAAGACGAACCAGTTGTTCGTCTGCCATGGCGAGCGTGCCAAGGGTCAGGCCTTGTCTACCCAACGCATGTCGCATTGGCTTACGGAAGCCATACGTCTGGCATATGAGGCGGCGGGTGTTCCTCCGCCTGTTCATGTCAGGGCGCACTCCACCCATGGAGTGGCGGCTTCTTGGGCCTTCTGGAAGGGCGTCCCCCTGAAGGATATCTGCTTGAGCGCTTCGTGGGCCTCAGGCAACACCTTCGCGCGTTTTTACACATTGGACGTCACCAGGCCGGGTGTAGCAGAGAGTGTTCTCTCTGGGCCCGGCGGCGGTCCCATGGATCCTCCCACCTCGGGCTCCTCGGTGTAGGGCTCTTGAGGCTTGGTTGTAGTGATCCACTCGTACGTTTCGGCTTCGAAACGAAAGAGAACGTTACGGATACTAACGTATCCTCGGTTCTCTGAGTGAGAAGCCGAAATGTACGCTACGGGCCTCAATCGCCGACGCTGGCGAGCTTGGCAAAGAGGACCTGAAGCGTAAGCGCAGTCAATATATAGACTTTCTGACGTCACGCAGGGCTGTCTAAGTAGTTGCCTGCGCGCGTCAGTGCGCTTACTGCCCTTTTTTCAAAGGGTTGGTTTAAAATGACTTCAGAAAAGCAGGAGATGATAGGCATCATCCACTCGTACGTTTCGGCTTCTCACTCAGAGAACCGAGGATACGTTAGTATCCGTAACGTTTTATTATTCAAATAGAATTTGTTTAATTAATTTCATTCCGCCTTACAAAACGGGCAGTAAACAAATAATGGAATCTCAAGCTGTTGCCATTCTAACAGTTTTATTATTAAAGTCTGTTGTGGGGCAAAGGGAATTGGCTGTTAGGAGAATATTAATTGCCCGGAAAAAAAGCCTGTGTGGTGTAAAATATTATACATCCGTATGGTGTTTAACACCCCAACACATAATATGGACTCTTGTCTAACCGTGCCTGCGTGTGTTTGTGTATTTAGTGACTGGGGAATAAGGGCCCACGGCAAAAGCCAACAGTTATTAAGGAGGACAGATTGTCAGTCATGGAATGTACTGCATCTCAAGAGTATGATTTTAGTTTAGTTTCTTTGGCTCCAGCTCTTATTTTCATAGGCTAACTTCAGCAGAGTCAAGAAAGTATTTGTTGACACCTTTAAAATTGATTATTTTCTAATGACTTCCCACTGCCAGAGAATTATTTCCATAATGTAACAATAAAATGTTAATCCACTGATATTATTAAAGACTAATTGCTATTACTTACACGCAGCATGCATGAAAAACTACAACATAAAAGCAGTTATAATGTAAGAAACATAAAGTGTTAGGAGGAGTTAACACATGATTTTAACTGTACCCTTTTTACTGTACCGTACAAGGGGTTGAGGTCTGTGATATTGTCCAGCTAATGACAAATGGAGGTCTGACATGCAACTCACCTGACCTTGACACTGTATAACACTAGTCTTTTGGCTTGCCGCATACCTGTCGGACAGGTGTGACTACCTCCACCATACCTGTATCCTTTCTGCCCTTCCTCAAATGAGGCCTCAGTGCTTACCCAGACTGTGACGGCTAGGCACTGGGAGGTTAGTCGGCTGACGAGACAGGGTGATACTGGAGAGACGTGACAAGGTGGTGCTGGCACAAGGACATGCTGCCAGTGGTTGGGGGCGGGGGGGTTGCATACCAGCCTTGGCTCTGCAGCGCATGCCAGGGGGTTAGTGGCATCTCTGAGGTCAAAGGGCGGGCGGGGCGAGGGGCGTGCAAGGGGCACCAGCCTTACCATCTGTGCCGGACCACACCACATGCAC
The DNA here is from genome assembly GCA_017657215.1 of Limnothrissa miodon. Lineage (NCBI taxonomy): Eukaryota > Metazoa > Chordata > Actinopteri > Clupeiformes > Clupeidae > Limnothrissa > Limnothrissa miodon. The sequence goes on from JAGFZM010001451.1 coordinate 423,456, forward strand.
GCCAGTCATTCATCACTCACAGGCACACACACACACACATGCACATACACTTGCAGGGGCACATCCATCCACCCAACAACCCACTCACATACACACACAAACACACACACACACCCCTCACCCTGACCGCCCTCAGGGCATGATGGAGCTCATCTATAATAGTTGAAGGTGTTCACCTGTACCTTCTGAGCACGCCGCTTGTCGGCTCTCTGGTTCTGGTGATAGATTCGGCTAAAGTTGGAGACGATGACGGGCACAGGCAGGGCGATTACCAGCACCCCGCTCAAGGAGCAGATTGAGCCAAAGATCTTCCCCGCAATTGTCTTGGGCACCATGTCTCCGTAACTGGACACAGAGCAGGATAAGAACAGAAAGAGGAGACAGAGAGAGAGAGAGTGAACGGGAAAGAGAGATGGACAGGAGATTGATAGTGGGTGATATAAGAAGTGAGAAAAAATGCCAAAGAGAGGAGATGAGAATGAATGGAGACACAGAACAGGACGAGGGGAACAAAAAAGAGGCGTTAGATACAATCTAAAGGACATGCCCTTATACATTCCCCTGCCCAGGGGCAGCTCTTTAAATACAACCTATTCAATCCTCTCCAAGCCCTTCTTTGTTTGTCGTGGCGCAATAACCTGTTAGCAGTTTGGGCAGCTCAGTAATTGTGCTCTGTAATTCAATAACAGGGGTAGAGGATGTGAGTGTGTGTGTGTGTGTGTGGGTTGTGATGATGGCTCTGAAAGAGTCTCTTACAGGTGGGAGAGTGACTGCGGGGAGATAGGGAGGGCTATCTGCACTGCCCAGGCCCAGGCTGCAGAGAAAACAAAGCTGCCCTCTGTGCCTTCATGCCAGTTTCTAGCCCAGAGATCAGGCAGAGGAGGTGGAGGAGTGGGCAGGCTGGTGCCAGCGGCTTTATTGGCATGCCTGTCGGGTACAGGCGAGAGCGGGGACATGGCATGTTGAAAGGGCCATCTCGTCAGCATGTCGGCACCGCAAGTGACTTGGAGAGAGAGAGAGAGAGAGAGAGAGAGAGAGAGAGAGAGAGAGCGAGTGGGGCAGGAATGAGGGTTCCAGATTGATTTGAGATACTGAATTGAGGTGTTCAGTTTGGCTAGGAAACATCCACAGGATTTTGTAGTTTCAGCAACCAAGCACAGGGAACAATATGATGCATTAAGCCACAGTGCAAAGACTTGAAATGTGAGTTGAACAGAAAAATTGCCTTCAGGTTGTTGTGTGTAGGGTCTAAAAGGGCAGGGTTGTGTGCCACCTGGGTTTCTCAAAAACATTTCAAAATGGAATAAAAATGGACGATGACTTGTGCTTGTTCCCTGTTAACACACTCCCAAAGAAAGGACCAGAGTATTCCAGAACAATATGATTCATCATCAACCACAACAACAAAAAAAGTCTCGATCTCTGCTCTGATAGAGCCACAGAGTCTTCACGGTGGGTGCACTAAAGTAATGGTATCCTATCACTGTGCAGGGAACGCCTGTCGGCATCTCCGAATGTTCCCCATTATTTGCAAGAGAGGACAGAGAGATGTGGCAGTTCTGCTGCTGATTAATTATGGATTTGCCTCAGCGCTTCCCATCCACAGGAATAGAACCACCCAGGAAAACAGACAGACACATAAAAAAGAAACATGTGACCTCACACACACACAAATATATACACACACACACACAAACAGACACAGGAGGAGACAGTCCAACGGACAGGTGTGGTTGTAGCCTTGGTGGGTTTTGATCCACACTTAATGAACCAGAAATGGCAACCATTTCAACTGAGGAACCTTTTTTTTGAAAGAAGATGGCAAAAAGCCAACCAAAGAAAGAAACATACAAATGATAAAAGAAATGAATATAAATCAGTGAAATGTATTAATGTAATATAAAATATAAAACTGAACAACTATCTCTGATGCCACAGAATGGGAGCTGTGTGGTGCTTTGGAGTTTAATTAAAACTCATTGTCTCTCTCTTATGGAGGATCAGTCTTCAAAGTTCCCAAAACACACACACACACACACACACACACAACTACAAAACAGTATACCCATCAGCCTCTTTTAAATTTACTCTCCATTGATTTTCAGTGCCTTGAGCACAGAGAGGAGTTGACAGGTAGGCCACACACTGTTGGCTCCAAAGCTCTAGGGACACCCGGGAGAAGGCGAGATTGCAAACTCCCCAGCCGACTGTCGCAGGCTTCATACAAACTCTCTCTTGAGTCATTTTGAAAAATCGCCACATGCTGATCTACTGACCAGCACTATAGGCTTCTTTATTTGTCTCCCTTTGTCAAGAAATTGGAGTGATATAAAAGTAATAAAATGTTCTCATGAATACACTATGGAAGATGACGCATGCTGGCTTCGTAACAAAGTGAGATGACGTGACAGTGCCATGTGTCGTGCCAGTTCTCAGAATTTAAAAATTTCAGGTCTGAAGATACTTTGATCATGCATCATGACTCAACAAGTAAATGGTAATTCTAAATTAATAAAACAAAAATACTCACTGATTACAAAAGTACGGTGGCTGCTAGATGACATAAAAAAAAAAAAACTAAGGCGGAAAAAAAATGGAGGTTAAAAAATAAATAAACTGCCAGATCTTGAGTTTGTTTTGCGAGATCTTGACTTTCTTTTGCAAGATCTCCAGTTTGTTTTGTGAGATCTTGCAATACTTTAGCCCAGCAAAATCCAGAAAAAAAAAAAGTTTTGCGATATCGCAAACTTTTTTCTTGTTTTGGATTTTGCTGGGCTTCGTAATATACCCTATGGCCTATGCCTTGCTTATTATGTAGCCTATGCACAACAAAAAGACCGTAGTAAGGTAGCCTCTGCTGCACCCTCCCTGCTGCAGTGCAGTTTGTCCAGGAACAGAGCATGCAGAACAGCTGTCAATATCCAGACAACTGATCAAGAAATACAGAGCGCGGCAGAACAGCTACAGTTTTTAAATTTGGGCTTAAGACTGCTTATACCGACTCCAAACAGGTGACTAATTGTCTGGTATTCACTACTGGTAGCGAGTTTCCATATTGCGATTGATACTCTTTTTCGCACAGGAATGCGAAAAAGAATTTGTGTATTCTGTAATTTGTGTTATTTTTTCCTATTGTGCGCCCAAGGCATAGTCTAATCAAATGCCTCAGGGGAGACTGAAATTGTGAATGAACTGGCTGTGAATGAAAGTCGCAACTATGTCCCACCAATGGCTTGTCCTTGGGTGTCTCGTTGCCTTCGGAGCCACAGCATCAAATGAGAGATAAATCATAGAATAGCCTATTAGGCTAAGCGGGTCTAATATCATAATAGCGTAGTATTACAGGTAGGTTTACTTTCAATCAAGAAAAGGTCTTGCAGAACTTCTCATGTAGGCTATTTGATCAACGTTTCATCTTGTGTCTGTGTTCATTCTCGCACATCTGGTTATTTAGCCCATGTTACGCTGAACTAGGCCTAGCCTGTCATGATTGGACAGGTAGCCTATTCATTTAGGGGTGTGTCAGTCAGTCCATTTACAAATCCAAGATGGGGTGATCCTACTTTTGTAATGTGCTATGTGAATTTGGGAATGGAGATCGATCAAACAGAGTCTATGGTCCTGTCAAGCTACCGATTTACTGCTATTTTAACCTGCTCTATGTGTTTGTGGCCATCTTGATCCGTCAGACACTGTTCATTTAGCCTATTCACAGAAAAATAGAATGCTCGACTTTGTCAAACTGCAGAGGGGCAGATTAATGTACGAACGCACCAATAGGTCTATGACACTTGAAGGGAGAGGGAGACACTTGCATGCAGACACGCACACAACATAGCCTACAGGAACATCACAGTGCAAGCTCAGCGCTACAATATTATCAAAGGCCTATGCAATGATCTATTTATGGCTCTGCTTAATGGATTTCTTGATCATAATTGTACGGAATTTTCTATAGAATAGAGTGAGTGTAGCTCACGGAAATTCAGAAATTCATAGAGTGCGTGCTCTGCCCCTGGACGAACTGCACTGCCGCACGGAAGGTGCATCAGAGGCAACCTCGATCCTTTTGTTGTGCATAGGCTATAGGAGATCTCGCGAGATTTGAGGTGCCGTGGCTCAGCAGCCTAAGGCGTCGTGCCATGACTCCGGCGACCCAGGTTCAATTCTGGCCTGTGGTCCTTTGCCGATCCTGCCCCATCTCTCTTTACCATGCATTTCCTGTCTGTCTCTCCACTGTAACTTTCCAAATAAAAAGCCCCCAAAAATATCTTTAAAAAAAACATACTGGAGATCTTGCAAAGGAAAGTCAAGATCTGGCAGTTTTTTTTTTTTTTTACCTTAATTTTTTTTACCTTAATTTTTAATTTTTTTTCACGTCGTCTAGCAGCCACCGTACAAAAGAACTGATAGAAATGAAAAAAAAAAAAAAAACATTACAATGAAACCTCTTTCCATACTCCAGTCACTATTTTTCCAGCAGAAACTCTTCTATCCTCCCATCATTCCGTGTGCATCCACCCCTTTCTTCTACTCTTGAGTAAATCATATGTTCCATCATATCTTTGACTCTGATTTAGCCACTCATGAAAACCAGGATGCAGACATCGTTCACTGCCACAGAGAGAGAAAAAAGAGAACGGCTCAGGTGTCGCTTTCACAGCCGACACACGAGGAAAGTCATAAAACCTGTTGATTTATGTCTTTTACTCCAAACAAGTGACTCATGCCCGTGTCATCTTTTGTGGGGGATCTTCAGCAACCTGATGATAGACACGGAGTGAAAAGCACCGTGGGAAATAAAGAGGACTTTCTAGCAAAAACATCACTTGGTACATACAGTATAGACAAGAGTATTTTTCGTCCTCAAATGTTCCTGGATATACAGACACCAGCACTTTCTTTTGGTGAAAAAGAGTTACTAAATTGGTCTTTAGATAATCTGTATACCACAATGCAACACTGCATAGTTTGACACTAAACAACTAAATCCCGTACAATCCCTGGCACCATCCTGAGCCTTTAGTCTGCAGTAAACATGGCTCTGATAATGGCTGCCTCTTATTCGCCCTTCTCTGTATCCATTTCGAAAGGGGACGGGGGGGTGGGTGGGTGGGGGGTTGGAGTAAAGCTCTAGCGTCTCTCGAAAGCACAGAGGCAGGTGTATTGTGCCTGTGCAAGCTGTCAAACAAAGCATCCATTAGCCGCTACCGCCTGTCACACTATTAATGATGGCAACCCTTCGGCCTCTATCCCTCAGACAGGCGCCGCTGTGCCAAGGAAAGACGAGGCAAAGGCAGACGTGAAGAATGGCATCCAGTACACTAGGCTTCCCTCTTCCGCTGTTTCGCCCTGCGGTTTTTCTGATAATAATACTTTAAGAAGTGTGTCTGGCAGTGCCTAGTCTCTGGAGGTGCATCAAGAATAAAATAATAATAATAATAAAAGAATAAAAAAGTTGTACAGTGCTCCCCCACACAAAACAGAGACTATCACTTAGGAAAGGATGTGCCTGCAGGGGAGGGTATGAAGATATTCTGACAAATGTACTCGTAGATAGAAAAAAAAAA
>JAGFZM010001451.1:429035-457117 GCA_017657215.1 Limnothrissa miodon
GGGCATTATTGGGAACAAAAAGTTACCGACGTTAAGGTTTGTTTGTTTATAGGCTTGTTATTTTGTTTAGCCTGTAGGTTATCTATGCCCTGGCTATCTCATCCAAGCATTTAGTCTAGTCCTAAGAACTAGTTTGGCTATTCATTAATTATAACAAATTCTGACTCAGTCTGAATTATTATTATTGTGGATGTACAAAACATACAAAACCAAACTGTTGTGATCAATAATTAATTACATACTAAACTAATAATAGGCTAATAGGAAACTCCATTAGTGAGCGGGTGTTGGTATGGTTTGGGGGAAGTATGGGGCCCAAAAAGATTTTCTTTTAGGGGGCCCAAAATTGCTAGCTACGCCCCTGACCAAAAACATCACAAAGAAACAGTCCTACATGACAATATCAATAGACTTTTAGAGCCACATATAACACCAGTACCATTAGACATAATTTCATCCCCTTCAGTGAGTAGCATTTTTTGTCTTCCAAAACAACTAATAAACATTTGTTTGTTTAGCAGTTAGTGAGATGATGATCGTGCACTTGTAAAAGATATGTGCCATTCCCCTTTAAGCATGAGTGGCTTTTTGTCAGCCAAAAAGGAGGAATCTTGCTGTGCTGCACAGGGCGCAGAGGCAAGGCTAATGAGAGAGGTGAAATCAAAGTGGATCTATTCATGGAGCACACTGGAATCAAGGGAGAAGTCTCATTTCTGTCTGTAGCCTCAGGGACACAGGCAGACCTTGTCTTTCTTTTCAAGAGTGAAAGAGTGAGTGTGTGTGTGTGCGAGAGAGAGAGAGAGAGAGGGAGGAAGAGAGAAAGACAGAGAGAAAGAGAGAGAGTAGTGGCTGGGATAAAATGGGAGATGGTGGAGAGGGAAAGGATGAGAAGATCCACAGCAGAGCACAGGCCATTAAGGCAATGGTCTTCCAAGTAAAGCGGGACCTATATAATGCCAAAGATCTTTTAGAGCTTCATCAACCGTCTCTGATAATACTATACAGTGGTGGAGTGGAGAGCTAACCCTCCTGCTCAGCTACAGTGTTTCCAAGCAATGGTCTTTGAAGAATGGAACAGCCTAAAACTTGCAGAACTCTGAACAGAGTTCCCAATTGCTGCCATGGTGTGCCATTTCTTTCACGCTTAAAGATGTCACAGTCAGATACAAGTTGTACTATGTTTTCAGATAACACAAATATTCAAGAACCTCCCATAGTTATTTAGAGATACAATAACAGTTGTTTTGTTTTTCCGGTAAATATTGTACCTTTAAAAATATCCAGGCTCACCCAGGAGTCCCATTCTTTAATTATTCCAAATAGGTTTTAGACTTATCCCATCACATAAATCCTACAAGAAAGGATTAGGCACAGTTCCATCATGATTATTTTTATTTTAAATCCTGTGAGATAAGTGTAACCCTCTGACATTTCACAGGTCCCTCTAATCTGTCTGTGTGTGTGTGTGTGTGTGTGTGATTTTGTGCATCTGTTATCAAAGTTCAACGGTAGGTGGGCTGACACCGTGCCTCCTGATTCTGTGTGAACTAGGATTACATCCGATTTAGGGATCTCTATGTACATAACAACTGATACAGTGAAGGGTTACAGAGGAATAGAGAAGGAAATAACACCTCTTAAAAACACACACACACACACACATAATGTGGAGGTGAAAAGGGAACTTTCTCTCAGGCACAGTTTTATGCATGTAAGTTCAGCTTGCACAGGCTGAATGACTTATCAGCGCCCCCAAACTATGTTTGCTGTTATTAAATTCCACAGCACATTACAAGATGTAACCACTAGAGAAAGCTACTTTAATGACAGGCTTACATGGCCCATTGTACAAACAACTTCCAAAATCAGGATACGTCTACGTTTTATTGGTATTTCTGTGAGGTATCACTGAGGTGCAGAAAACAAACAGAAACAGTCTGGTTATCTCAATATAGTATACTCAATAAGTCTTGGTTTTGCATGATTATATGTTCTTTGAAATGAAAAATGTCACTCCTAAAATGCTTTGAAAGTGAGTTAAAGCAAAATGGCTAAAAGTCGAGATTAATTAAAGGACACTCTAAAATGATAAAATACATTCTGATAAAACACAGCTGTACTGATCCAGAGGAAAAGGCTTTTATCTGTAGATGCGTTGAAGTTCCATTATGCCAGACTGATGAGCACAGTCTTTCATGTGAGCAGATCAATTTAGACACTCATTTTTTTTCCTGCCAGTTATTTTAAAGGCATTAGCATATCATAAAACTGTCACAGCAGCAAGCCTATCTCGCTATTAGCCAGCATAACAACCACTCATATGTCACCTCCACAACATACACACAACATACACTCATATGTCACCTCCTAAATCTCCCAAATGTATTTTTTACCACACAAATACTAGGTAAATGCTGGTAAACTGTGGAATTCAGATAAGCAAATGCTAACAGTCATTGATGGCTGTTAACATGACACACAACAAAACACTGCCACAGTACTTGGCACAGTAGATGGTTGTGACATTATGGTAGACCAGTGTATGCGTACTGAATATAAACATGTGGCATTCTAATACACTCATGTTTGCCTTGTGAGGAAGTCAGGGTTAAACAAATACAGCATTCTCATCAGTGTGTTAATTAATCACCTTGCTGAAATCGGCTCTGCCCTGAAGATAAATCTATGGCCTGCTGGAAAAGCTGATTTCTTCCAATCATTCATTGGAGTCATGGAACAGCCATTCGTGCCTCTCATGTTTTTATAATTTTCCCCATTCCTCGCTCTTATCGTGCCAATCCAGGGGAGATTATTACTCATTTCCTTCATCTGCCTGCTTCAATGTGGCTCGGAATCCATGACTGGCTTTACCAGCCAGATGGAATTGGCAAACATACTGCAACTCCAAAACTCACTGACAACATTAGCAGTGCAATCAGTCGGGGTAATGAAGCATGGTGCACAGAAAATGCAATGATTATTTTTTTTATCCTCTCTCACCCTCTGCGACAATTCCTCAGATGTGCTGTCACAGCAGTTCACTTTGAGACAAAACAGGTAATTATAAAATCTATGCCATGAAGTTTTATACAGGATCTTGTTATTCCAGCGCACTCAAATAAATGCAAATCTAAAAGCCCTCATTAGTCTGTGCCATGCACTTGTACTTAGTTGGAAGCCTTATAGGATAGACAGTCACGTCTAACCTGTTAACCTGCTTGGGACAGTTTATTTCACAGCAACATTGTTTGGTCACTGGAATTCTTTATTAGATCATTCTGATCAGTATTAAATGTTTTTCAATCTTAATCAGGTTAATTTTTTCTGAGTGGGAAACACTGTCAATCATAAAGCCATTGCAGCCTTTGGTTCAGTGTTGGGGTTTGGAATGATGTTGTGTGTGTGTTGGGGGTGGGGTGTGTGTGTGTGTGGGGGGGGGGGGGGGGGGGGGTGCATTAGGCCATTAATATTTAAATATGATACCTAACAAGCTGTGGAAATACACTAGAATGCAGAAATACAAACCTATCACCTTGACTTTCCATAGAAATGTTCAAAAATCTCCTGGGACTCCCCTCAGTAGCTATGCACATTACAAATGCTTCTAATAACCCTTGTAGGTTGAGCTACAATGCTGGAGCAGCCTATATGTTGTAAAGTGTGTTCAGCCTATTCTGCAACTAATTGAACTCCCATCCCTAAGCAGGCCTAATGCCCATCCTGAGATGATGTCCTAGCCACACCTCTGATTTCTACGCCCTTAACCCTTCCTGTTGTTCTTTGCGATCTCATGGGAGGTGAAGAGATGTCCTAATTCTCCATGTAAATAAGATAATTTATACAACCTCACTCAAAACGAAGAGGAATGAGAATCCTCAGGATTCAACCTTCTTAAGTTTAAGTATGTTACAATGTTCCAGACTCAATTCTTGTTTAAGGTATGTTTTCAAATCTTATTTGTTAGTCCTCAAAATGACAGTATATCAAAAGTTAGACTCTTATCACTTAGCACTCTGTTTCAAAAGATAAGAGATAAATGTAGATAAAGTGGCATGGCTATGCTGAAGGGCAATGGGCAAATAAAAACAATGAATTAAGCCTCCATACAAAAAAATCTGTTGATCATGCCTGTTGTCTTTGAAGTGGCCAATATGGATTAGGTAATTAACATTATGCACTCCTAACAGTACACTGAGACTGTGCTGAGAGTTGTTTAAAAGCCTTACTTACACGGTTGTACATTCCCTGTCCTTTGTTTTGGACCTAGTGCTGACACAAATGAATAGCGAGGTTTTCACTCAATGAACTTCAGCACAAGGAGCTTCAGCTGTGAACTCTGCCTGCTTGTCTCTCACCACATTCGTAGACACATAAAATGACAAGAGGGTGCATGGGGAGGTCGTAAAAAAAGGAAATGAAAAAGACTGTTCTGTAAGGGTTTTTTTTTTCCAGAGATAAGATCACAATAGTAAAAAGAGACGATTAACTTCCTTTTCGGCAAGGAATCATTAGATTCATACAACATATGACAAGCATTCAGAGAAGTTTAAAACATGAACTAGACCCATGGTTAATGTCACATTGACCAAGACCACACAGACTTGATACAAATGGTGGCTAGAAATCATGTTGATGTTCAATGCGTGTGTGGTGGACACAGCAGATGTAAAGAACTGTAAACTGTTGTTGGCTTGGTTGGAAAACTCCCATGGTACCGCAGGGCATTTATATCTGCCACGATGGTACAGAATATTCATTAACACTCTCTGATTCTCTCTTACATTGTCTCCTGTGGCTTTCCATGGGAATTACTGGTATGTCTACAGGGACTAATTCAGGACAAGATTGGATGTAATTGCTCTATATGATTGAACTTTGGGCCAATTAGTCTCCTTCCTCGCGGTCGTAAGATGTTGGCTGTAATCTCCTTTGCCCAGATTTTCATTGCTACACGATCGATGGTGTCTAAATTTTTTGTGGCAACATGATGGAACACTGAACTATTAGTAATTATACCGGAGCCAAGCCCCAGAGTTCTGTAGGGGAGAAATGCGTGGGTATAAAAAAGGCAATTAAGCAAGTGCATTATGCTACCTTCCCCTGAATTGGGCCAATCTCTTGGCTTTGATCGATTATGCCTCATGGTTGCTAGTCAGTGATGCCCATCACACACAGAGCTGAATGTTCTTTTGACCAAATTTTCCAATCTATTTCACACAGTGGATCAGGTGTGTAGCATAAAGGAGATGTTGTACAATTGTTAGCGTAGATGTAGATGTGTGATCCTAAACTTTTAAGAAAAGTCAGCTTTAAAAGGTGACTACAAACACAAATAGCCATATGCAAGATCAGCTGAGTCCTTAGCTTGGGTCTACTAGTCAAAACGTCACCACAGTCTGTACCATGCACTCCATTATAAATGTCCTAAAAGTCCTTTTTCTGAACAGATAATGATTGTATCTGGAGGGCGGTCCTGGAACACTCATCATTTACTTGATGACTCTGCCAGGTACTCTTGTGAATATTTATTAAGCACCTGACTAACTGTGATAGTGAAATGGCTGAGTCACTCACAGAGAAATGGACTGTGGCCCACATGTGGGCTTGATGGGGTTGGTTCCTTATCCTTTCTGGAGTCAGCTTCCATCCTTAAGTGCCAAGAAGACAACTTTGAAAACAGTTTACATAAAAAAAACAAGAAGTTCAACCAAAAAGAGGCTGATGGCAATTTACATTTAGAGCAGTCACCCACACGAAGTGCAGAATCTGGAAAGTGCTTTTTAGGATGCAAATCACATGAACAGGAATTTCATCTGCTAATCATGTTTCTGCAAAAGGACACCCCAGTGAAGCTTGTGTTTTCGCTGCTAGGCAAAACACTTTCACAGAAGAGTCCACTTAACAAAATGGCCTATTAGGAATATGTAACTTAATGATGAAGAGTCAGCTATCTCTAGAGCGCATGTGGCCTCCTATAAATATGGAGAGCTCAATCACTTTGGCACAGCTGCACTGCCGTGAACTGAGGTTCAACACACATTCACAAAACTGCATCTTCTGCCTCCCTCTTGACACCCAAAGACAAATCCTTGGTGGGTACCATCCTGCATGCCAATCCCTTTCTTGAGGCGCGAAATGCAATATTTAACTATATTTATGGGGACTTTACCAATTTTGAATTCTTTCCCCACAGCTGTGCAGCAAGAGTGAATCTGAGAATGAGAAGATTGAGTAGCTTTTTTCCACACACCAAAAAAGCCTCTAAGTAGGTTACAGGCATAGAAGTAGGCTAGCTGTGGGACTCGAGAGAGAGAGAGAGAGGGAGAGAGAGAGAGAGAGGACTGTTGGCGAGCAGGGAAATGGACAAAGGCATTGGAGTCTGAGTGTGTGGGGTGATGCTGGAGGTTGGCCATTGCACAAGTAAGGAGAATTGATATGAGGTTAGCTGCAGAGAGATGGTAAATACAAAGCTCCTTTTTCTGGGATTCTCAGTTACATTGCACTGTGGTGAAAGGAATATTAGTGAGGAGGCCATGACAGTGCAATATACCTGAAGTTTGAAAAAATAATCTGACAAATAGCTAATGTTCAGAAAGTGGGTCATTGTGCTAGCACAGAAGTAAATTGTACATATGCCTATAGAACATCTGAGAGTTCAACAGCTTTAGTTTCATCTGAAACATAACTTTTGGTAAATTATCAAGCTGTGAGGGATTTCAGGTGGTGTATCTTTCTGTAATAAATAGTGGGGACTTGATAGTGGAGGAATGGTACTCTGAGCCACTCAAAATTAATGGTGGTATGGCTGGGTGCCCTGCCAAACAGGATGATATGTATACAATGAAATGTATACAATTTATTTGTTATATTTTCCATTAAAAAACTTTTGAAATTTTACAGCATGACCTAACAAAAACATAACTTCTTACTATTGTATGTATAGTTAGCGACATGCTAGGAAACAATTTTTCCCTAAATAAATAATGTAAATAACCTGGTTAGCAACAAAATAATAGCATATGATATTCAGTTCTTAAGACATGGCTTTGGCTTCTATTTAACAAGTCATACGTTAATTTAAAAAATCATATTAAAGCCTTTTTTCATTTCCCATGTAACATCCAACAAACAAACAAAAACACATACCTGTTCCTTTTGCGTACCGCATTTTCTTAATCTCTGATAATGAATTACACAGGGACCTGTTACTTATCATAAAAGGCCTCTGTCTCTGTAGTATGGCCTGTTTCCAAGTCTCTTTGTTACCTGACACTGAACCAGACAGACAGTTCAGGAGACAAATAATGTGGTTTTGTCTCATGTATATAATAGCAACACTCCGTCATCCACACAAAAATGTCCGCATCAATACTGTATTTGATATCTTGCTCACCGCGGGCAGGATAGCACAAAGGGTTTTTTATATATTAGATTAAGATGGAGAGAAATAGAAAGCTCCTGCCATCAGTCTCCTGCGTCCCTGTTGTCTGAGAGGAGGGGAAAATTAGATGAATGCACCAGCTGCCTCTGGAAATGAATACACCTTTTCACAAAATCTCTCTTAGCGCCAGCTAACATTGACTAATGCAGCAGGTATTTGCAGCATGACAACAAGAGACCAATCTCTGAGGTATCCCTGAGACGTCTCAGTCCTGGTTTTCCAAAACAAAAAGGATGACACCTACGCACCTACGTCTGTGACCTGGTTTGGCTGGATGAGACAGATCACATTGCTAATTGGAATAGTTGTGTTAATGAGAGAGACTATGTAAGGTGTATTGACAAGTGTCTGATTGCCAAAAGATTACCCAGCGATTACCCAGTGGCTGTTTTTTTCCCCACTTTATAACAGAGTGGGATACCTTTAAATGTAACAAGAAAACATATTTCTTCCTTCTGCAGGGTCCCAACTGACAACATTTGTTGGAGCCTAACTTTATGCAGCACCAAAGCATCATAAATTATGCATGCCTTTTGACAAAACAGATGAGGACATGATCTAGTTTTTTGTGCTATTATACCTGCATTAAAGGAGCTATTCATTGCAGGATAATCACAAAGGATACGGCTAAGATGGAGCCCACCCCAATGCAAGCATGGAAATTTCCCTGATTGTGAAAAAGAGTTGAAAAAGAAAAAAGTACATTGAAAGGAAGGTGAATACATTTATTAATAGGTTTTCATTAAAAAAAACGGCATGTCAATGAGAACACTCAAAGAAAGTTTAGAAAGAGAAGGAATTCCAAGATCACTCAAGTGCGGCCATGTGTGTGTCTTGTGATGGACAGATGGATTTGGAAATTCAGCAGTTTAACATCCTTTCAAAACCAAAGCGACAATGTCCATGCCAAACAGGAGGGGACACGCTTCAATGACATCCTTCTTCTGGCATCCTTATCTAGAAAAGGAGCAGTTAACAGGGGATATGATTATCTCACCCTCGTAGCTCCAAGTCACTGCTGAGGAATCACATCACATCAACATTATGCTTACACACCATGTTTCTTTAAACAGCCTCCCAGCTGTTGTCCACTTAACTTGTCAAGAATGTTTAGAGGACGGATATAAATAGGCTTCCCTATTAATTCATGTTCAGCCCAGTGATGTTACGACAGATGCTGTCCAACTTTACTATATGTTAAGGGCATCCTTTACTCTCTCTTGCTCATCTGTAGTCAACCAGTAAAGCAGCTAATTACAGACCTGCAGTTCACTGATTCAAGCCTCTAGGGAACTGTGGGTTGGCACGGGCGCCACTAGGCAGTGGGCTCAGGTGCCAAACAGGCCAGTGAGTCATTTTGTAGCACAGTCGCGTATACTCTACCTCCGCCAGCGCCAGCAGTGTGTGTGTGTGTGTGTGTGTGTGCTCAGCCTGCAGTCGCCCTTCTCTCACATCCAGAGAATCCAGAGAAGTGGAGGCCAGCACTCAGCCCTGTCTGGGCCAGACTCGCGCCCATGCCAGCCATCTGTCTCATCCATCTAACCAAACCCTCCCTCACCACTCTACTTTAACCCACACAGCTGTGTCTGCTTTCATCACTGTGTCTGCAATAGCCAGGGGTGCCCCACTCTTAAGTCAGACTGGGAAAAGAATAGATAGATATATAGATAGATAGAGAGAGAGAGAGAGAGAGAGAGAGAGAGAGAGAGAAAGCAAGAGAGAGAGAGGAGTGGCTGAGACAGCTGGTCCTTGAGCTGTGGGACTCCACAGCATGAAGTGGAGAGGGGTTCCTGGCATGCGGTTGGATTCCGCTGGGTGCCCTGCCAAACAGGATGATGCTCTGCATTCTGGCTGGATTCTGAGTACAGGGATCCAAATCTGGATCCTTCCTGATGCCCAGTTAGGCCCACCTCACCACACCTGCTGCCTGGCTTTCTAAGCACAAGCCCTGGGCTAAGGGCATAGGAGATTTGGATCAACACAACAGGTTGCATTGCCCAGAGAAACACAATGTCCACATCTGACAATGGTTTCCATGTTGCCAGCCTCTGCCTAACAAGCTGGTCTAAATGCCATCAGCCTCTGCTCTGCTGCAGACTACAGTTGAAGTGCAGCTAGCAGGTTTCGTAATATTGCACCACTGCAACGCATACAATGGTGCAATACTCTTAAAGGTCTCCTTCCAAAATAAACCGTTTAAGACTTGATGTTTTTACATTACCATAGGTCAGCCCAAGTTGTACTTCTATGCTCAACATGAAAATGCTGTCTTACCCCTGTAGTCTGTATTCGCCTGTGATAGAAAATTGCCGTGAAAAACGAGCGAATCGGAAAAGCTGTACAATGTTAAACGTTAGGCTGCCTGCAGACAGACCCACTAGAGGGAGCGTCACAGTGTTGTTAGCCAATCAGAGGTGATACATTTGCATATCATTAATATTCATAAGAATCCTCTCGAGCTATCCCTGCTCTTGTTTTCACCTAACTAAAATAGCTTGCAACAAGACAACCACAGCATATTTTTTGTCGAAACCAACTCTCATGACATTATTTTAGACAAGAGACCACCACAAAATTAATGAAAATACGATGTTATGCGACCTTTAAGAATTTAGACAGGATGAAAATATTGAGTTAAAAAAATATATGCAGACCCACTTCGTTCATTTCAATGACAAGTTATTGAAAGGAAATTCAATCAATTTAATCACTCAAATGCCAAAAAATCAGAAGGCATTGTTGATAAAACAGAAAAAATAAATATAAAAGCATATTAAAGGATATGAAAAAGACAATGGTGGGGTGCATGCTGCAATTAAATAATAATAATAATAAAACAAATAGGGGTCCAAATGAAGAACCTTTTGGAGAATTTTGGAAGGAAATTCTGACAGTTTTAAAAGAGTCTGATCATTAAAAGACATTGTGTATCACAGCAATGGGTTTTAGAAAATGAATAACTAATCAACAATCAGATCACATTAGTGAGGCCACCCTATGGCCAAACAATCATTTTATAAAACTAGAATTATGTCAAATGGTTCTGTTGGGGCGCTTATGCAAGCATGTTGTGGAGCCAGTCATCTTCAAGTGTGCCCCAAGTCAAAATTGACAGACTGCTACCTGTGATGGCAAAGTTAAGTAGTTTATCCATAATATCTTCGGACATGTTTTCCCACTTTGCTGATAGTGGCTCAAGCGACCTATCGCTATCCATGGTCACCCATGTAAAAAAAGTCCGCTCCGCCACTGCCTTCCCTTAACTGTAGGTTACTGTGTATATCACAAAGAAACTGCAGAAAGGATAAAAAGGAGAGGAGAGAGAGGAATTGTAGGAACTCAATCCAAACTTTAGCAGCTGAGAAAAAAACATAAACCAATATCACAGAAAAGCTTTAAAGGGAAATTTTGTCAAAAGTTGAATATCGTTCCACTTCCAATTGTTGACTGTGCTTGTCTTTTGCAATTGTTCACACAATATTGTTTATTTATTTGCTTACATGGTCTCTTGTGTAAATTGCTATTTTGGATTGGCTCTATGACAAGGGTCATGACTTTTTTTTCAAGGGTACTTGGTGATAGGAAAATTATAGTCACACTCTGAGACAACATGATAAATTACCACAAATATTTCATCTAATTAAATAGCAAGTATCTCTATTTTATAATATTAGGCAAAAAATAATGTGTAATATTAAATATATTTTATAGATTAGCAGTATTATTTATGAACATAATTTATAGATAAGCAAATTAATTATGGGATTATGAACATTATGTAACAATCCTATACAATTGCAGATCATTAAAAAAAAAAACCATGACATCCCTGCAGTCATGGCTGCTAGGCAACATTTTTGTGAAGCAATCTAGTGTATGTGTCTCTAAGCAAAGAATCAATATTTGATAAGACCTTGACTTGTGCATTTCTCAAAACAGAGGATAGCCTGTCGTATCCAACTCCAATGAAGATATCTTTCTTCCTGCCTCAGACTTGATCCTGTGCGCAGTTCCTGTATCTCACAAAAGTCTTTGTGGCGATCGTAAAGCTCCATCAGAATTACAAAGCTCCAAGGACATCACGGAGTACTTGTTGCCAGCAAAAAACAGAGGGGAGACCTACTGTATTTCACCTGGCAACTGTGTTGAGATGTCCCAAAAATCCAACACCCCTGAGTGAACCTTGCCTCCACCAGAGGAGATGTGCTCCATAGATGAGCCAAAGATGAGCCCTAGACACTCGTCTCTCCAAGCTCTCCTTCCACTGATCCTCCACTATCCCAGGCACTCCTCATTCTCAATGAATTGATATGGTGTTGATGTGCAGCTCCTTTATTCTGCCAACAGGCCTGCACAGTTCACCACTGCACTACCCCATTAATAGACAGTCCATTGGCTCTTCTGCTTTAGCCTCAAGCCTCTGCCTCCTCATCCAGTTTTAGCCTTTAAAGTTCTCGGGGATGGGCATTACTTCATAATTCATTTTCTACAAGTCCTTATGCTTTTACAAGCTCCACCATAGACCTGCAGAATTAGAGTAACTCCTTTTCCATCAAACACCTAGTCTTGACGAATGCTAAAAACATCCCAGGTCACCACCTGTTTGTCAGGCCTTTAGCTTGTCATTCAACACTATAATATCTAAAATCAACATCAATCCACTGTCATCTGCCCATGAATCTTCAGAGTGAACATGGAGACATGGCACATCTGGAGCATGAACGATCAGCATTGGTGCACCACAGGGGGTGACACATACAGTAGTAGCACACTGTTTCACGGGCCTGAATTTCCACAAGGGTCTGTTCAAAATCCATGGGCCATAGGTTAAACTATTTACAGACAAGATATCTGTTATAGTGAAAAATGTTTCTCTAAATTTGTCTGTTTTTACTGTGATTTGTGATGGCACTGTTTGACAGTTTTGACCACTATGAATAGTTGAACGTAGGACCATGTCAGGTAATAAATGTGACTTCATTAAGATTTGTTTTCTTTTGCACGACAGTGATAAAAGCCAGTGAATGCATCTCCAAGCCAGTGACAATGAAATGATTGCTGGATTTCTGTGTAGAGTTGTTAGTACAGTTGTGTGAAGGGTAACACTCTATCCATGTTGCAAGTTAGTTTAGCATCAAAATGACTTCAAAGCTGTTACTGTATGTTACAGTAAAAAAAATGCTTAAGAAAGCATGTTGCCGCATGAGCCAGGGTGAGTTTGTAGACAGTGTTGCTTCAATAGTCTTGCCGATGGGTACACGGCATACTGACCAAGATAATGACTGAAGATAGCAATGACATTTTCTGGAAACAGATCCCTGATTAGTGCACCTTTTTCTTTAGATGAGCGTCTTATGTGCGACCATGGCCCTGTTCAGAAATATAGTGAAGAGGGAAATATGTTGAGTCATACTCCATTCCGCCTTCTGCCCAAAGGTACTAAAGGTTGGCAGGTGGACTTCCATCTGTCAAATGTGAGTGTCACATAGTTGATGCAACACTGGAGCCACTGTCAGTAAGCACATTCACATGCCATATATCAAGTAGAATTGTGTCCTCCGCCAGCCAGCAAATGAGCTTGCTTCCCATGGGGCAAATCCCTGGGAACATTCATTAGAAACTTCACAACATGCCCCGACACTGTGTTTGAGCAGTGCCGGCTTTGTATTTTAACAGAAAAACAGCTTTCTTTTTAGGCTCTATTCATCAAAACACACTCATTGCATCAAACAAGATGTGGAGTCGTGGAGTAGCATGACATGACAAAAAAAAAGAAAATAAGACAGTGATTTAATTTTCACACCAATTTGTAGGCGCCTTTGTCCATTTTGTGAGGTCATTTACAATATCCGGGCCCACTCAGACCTGTGGAGGTGTGATCAGACAAGATGATCTGATGATGTTGCTGGAGTAGCTGTCATCAAACTCCCACCAGGGGAAAAAGAAACTGACTTACAAGTGATTTGGCAGTGTAGCCCACAGATATCCGAGTTGCTTGCACGCTCCCAGATGTGGCTTGGCAATGCACAACCAGCCTAATCTGCCCGGGATTGTCTGAACATGTTAAATGCCTCAAAACAAGCATCATTTACAGGCCGCATGCCTCAGAGCAAACAGCTGCTCGACACAGATAGGATTGAAGTATTAAGGCATTTGGCTCCACGAGCTCTGCAGTGTTCGGTGAATGAATTACCTCTGCCACTTCCCAGAAGCAAGTAATACACATTATCAGTGGTGCAGAGAAAAAAAAAAAAAAATTAAATGATGGTGCATAAACGGTGTGAACTATTGGTTTATGTAATATATTTTCAGTTTGTTCCCGTGTGTTTGCTCTGTTAGGGCCGGCTTGATGAACTGCTAAAAAAGTACTGTGGCTTCACTAAGCATAAGCCTGACTGAGCAAGGCATATTTGTGTTGAATATTCAGATTGCTCTAGGTGAGAATGGGTCCCTACTGTTCGGTCAGCAAAGTTTTCTGTGATTACAAAATTAGTAAGCAGGCATCGTAAAGGGCCCATTGCTTACAATTAATTCAACACCAAGAATGACAATGTAGGAATGAAGTCCACTGTAATTCAGCCAGGAGAAACAGGTTAATCCACATCTACTCTGACTGAATACTATGATGATAACAGTTTTCTTTACGAGACTTCACAGCACAGAGGAAAGAAAGAAACGAAACTATTTTCTGCAGAATGCGTCAACCCTGGCTTACTGCTGGGGGGCAGAATGTGTCCTCTGTGGCCGGGCTGTCTGTAATTCACCACAGCAGCGTTGCCCATGGCGGCAGCACTGAGTTGCAGTGGCGCAGCACTGCATGGGTCCCTAGGCCCTGGAGCGGCAAACTCTGATGTCAAAATGGCCTCCGTGGTACTGGGAGCAGCATGTGGCCTCGACGGGAGAGATGGGCGATCGAAGCGCAAGAGACATGCAGGAGCTGCAACTCTCAGCTCAGAGGCTGATGGATGAGAAGACGGGAGAGATACTTCATCAAAACCAGCGGGAATAACGAGGAGTGAGGAGATGAGGAAAGGGGGGAAGAGAAAGATGGAGCCATGTCTTACATTTCCTTTTTACAGTACTACCAACACCATCACTACCTCTACATTAGAGAGGAATATCCAGTATGAGGACCTTGAATTTTGTATACATGTTGTCTACCAGTAGTATCTGATGCTATGGTTACTGTAGACATAATTGGGCATTTATGAAAAAGGGTATCCTCTACCACCTCCAGTTTTCAGAGTGCTTAGTGTACCGATCTACACAAAGTGTCTGAGGCTGTAGTGTTCAAATGTCTTCATTTTGGCCAGAGTTTTCTGAAAGTAGCCGTTTTCAGTGACTAAAGCCTCCGTTTATATGTAAATAATATAAGCAACTGCATAAATATTTTTATCCAGTTATGTGTAAACAGGGATTGAATGTGAATTTCTGTCTCTTCATGGTCCAGTTATTTGAAATGCTTGTTAATGGGGGAATAAGAAGTGAACATATTAGCCTCTTGTCCTATTAAGCCCTCCAGAGATGGCCTTTAGATCAGAAACAAACCTCTTCAGCTCTGCACTCTAGCCACAAAAAAAGACAAACTCAAAGATATTTGTTCTTAAAAGTAGATTAGTATTCATTACCGTTTTCCTATACAGTACGTTATGAATTCAAGCATTCAAAGAAGTTTACTGTCACATGCAAACATTTTACAGGTGTAAAAATTATAGTGAATCTACATATGTTTTTTTTTACAAGGAGCACCCAAAAGTAACAGGGGCATGGGAAACCTCCCTACTAAGGAAGAAACCTTGGGCAGGTCCATGAATACTCCAACTGCCGGAGGTTATGTGGAAAGAGGGAGTGAAGGGGTGGGGGGACCTATCCTCTACTCTATACAGGTCTAGTGTACCAGTGCACAAAGTGTACAGTATGTGGGTTGGGAGGCTGTACAAAGATATTGATGAATAGGACTTTTGTGTCAGAAGTGAAAAGTCTGACTCTTGTAGTCCATGGTCCAACAAATAGACATACTGTGTTTGTATAAAATGTGGGGTTCCATTTTTAGTCATTTAGACACCTAAAATGTACTTCAAGGTTGGCTTGAAACACACAAAATTTGTACAAAGAATGCTCCATGAATTGAACCCAGCATCGCTAATAAGAGCTTCTTCTGGACCATCCTAATCTGTTCACAGACCAGCAACTCTGAGCATCACATCGGGGTGATGAACTTCCCAGTGCTGAAGTACTCGAGTGCGGTCTTGTACTCCAGATCAGAGTTGGACTGCTGCCAGATTAGTTTATGCCCCTGCCTCTTGCATGTTTTCTCTCCCTTCTCTTTCCCCCACTGCCCCTTTCCCCAGTCCCAGTAGGGGAGTCTGTTCCATGTCTGCCGGCCATCAAGGCAACCCTCAGAGGCCCGCTCGCCCATCAGCAATCAAGCATGAGGCTGACCTTTAACTGTGTCTGGCAGGTGAAGGTCTTTTTTTTGCCCTCTGCTTCTTCCACCAGGAAAAGCAACAGAGGTGAAAGTGGCAGTGGCACTGTGATTTTGGACGTCTTTCTCTCTCTCTCCTTCTCTCTCTTTACTGCTGCCTACATCTGCCGCTGATGAAGTGGACTGTGTGTGTGTGTTGGTTAGGCATATGTGTATGTGTACTTCGTTGTGTGTGTGCAGCCAACACATACAGTACTGTATTCAACCAAAAAAAAGGCAGTCTCAAAATAAAAGCACCCATCTGTGACCAAATAATGTCATTAAAATGAAATTCTTGCTGCCTTCTACCAACTTTCTTATCACACATCTTAATGCCCCTGTGTGTGTGTGTGTGTGTGTGTGTGTGTGTGTGTGTCTGTGTGGTATAGTGTGATGTGCTGTAGTGAGTTGTGCATTTGGTGGTGTTGTCTGAACCTGTGAGAGCTGGCCAGGCTGGCCCTTAGTCACCTTTGTTTTCCAATCTCACACACCATGTAGAGTCCAGCTGTTTGCCACTAAATGCACTGATTTGTTTACAGATATCAGGTTGAGGTGAGAAGTCTGAGAGAGAGAGAGAGAAAGAGAGAGAGGGGGGAGGTCGGAGAAAGATAGAGTCTCCACAGGCTGTAATTATGTCAGGCTCCGAGATGCATACCATCTGCAAAACACGATAAACAAAACAAGAACGAAAGAAGGAGAGAAAGAAAGGAAGAAGGAAAGAAAAAAAGAATTTGAAAAAAGGAAGAGAAGCAAACCAATCAAGATAACCCACTGTGATCAAAGCCGGAGGTGCTCTTTGTCATGCCCCACTGCTACCAACCAGCCTGAATAAGGCAATGGGAGCAGGAGCGTCTGATGTGACATAACACACATAGCCATTACATCAATAAGCTGTGCAATTAATAACACCCGCTGTCCACACGCTTCCCTGAGAAGACAGTGCCTGGGGCAAACAGGCCTCATAATCATTCATTTCTTTTGTAAGCCCTCCTCTGTTCCTCACTTAACTTTCTTTTTTATTTGCTGTTATTTCATTTCTTATGTTTTTGAGGTCCAGATATGTGATGTCAGTGGGCTGTGATGGGCGCCTGATTAATATAAGCAACACCTGCGGGGGGAGATGAGAAACAAACAGGAAGTTGGAGGACAATAATCAGAGGCGGCTCGATGCAGCGCACAGAAGTGGTGGCCACAGAGAATTTCGCCGTATTGATTTCTGCCTTGGTGAGTGGCGGCTGGGTGAGTTGTTCTCGGGGGAGACATTTGGTTGTCGAGGGACAGGCGCTTGTATGTCAGACACCAATCATTCCGCCACCCCTTAGCTTGTGCTCTTAAAAACCATCCTGACACACAAACACACTCACAAAGTGCCACATGCACACACACAGACACACACACACACACACACACACACAATACATCTATATATATATATATACACAAGCAAATCCACATTTGCAGTATCTAGCCAGGATAGTGCATTATCTAATTCAGTCGCAGTCACCGGCCTACTATGTTATTACAGAATCATAACCAATGATAGATAGACTGTGGCATACAATCCGAAACATCTATTTCCATTTTTCTATTTCAATTCACTGTCAATCCTTCACTCTATTTTCAGATTCTGATTTCACTTACTCCCTTAAAAATGACTCATGTGTGCTCTCTGCCACTCAGACAGAGCAGTGCCATAATTTACTTTGCAGCTATTTCCAGCGGTGGTGCAATTATCATTATGTAGCACCTAGCAATTTGCAATTTTGAGACTGAAGCAGACTTCTTGTCTTCTTGCTACCCAAAATCAGTTTGAGCATGGTGTAGAGAGTCAAAAATGAATAAAATATCCCAGGTGTCAAACAGACAGAATAAACTGTCTGGCTAGATGGCATTGAGTCCCTGCTTTAGTTCTGATAAATGCTATTTAGCACTGAGCAAGCAGGCAGTACAAAGACAAGCTCCAATGAGGCATAGCTGTTTAAACTGACAGAGAGAGAGAAAGTGTGTGTGTGTGTGTGTGAGTGTGTGCATAGAGGTGGGGTGGGGTCAGTTAAGACTAATTTTCAATTGAACGGCAACATTGATTACCTATACTTATTTGATGAGGAAACTTCAGTTTGATCAATTCCAAATGTTAACATCAAATAGCCAATGAGCCTATATTATAAATTTCATAAAGATATCATCACAGATATTGAGAAAATAGGAATGAACTCTGTGAGAAACGACAAATCACTGAGTAATTATTTAATGTTTGATTACCTTGAAGGTTGTTAAATGACAGTATCTACTGTCAAAGGTCACACCAAACAAAAGATCACACCCCGACATTGCGACATTTTATGATAAAAACATTTGGTCCTATAGCAAATGACATGCTGTCTATATGGAACTACTGTAGAGCATGTAGGCTATAGGCAATTTATAGCATAGCTGTTGTCTGAGGATGTATAAAATGTGTTGGTAACTAGTTCACTGCAGCAGTCCCTTACTCTAAAACGGACTTAAAGACGCTAAAGACTGCATATACAGAAACACCCCAATAAGTATGGTTTTTGACAGAAAAAAAGCTCTTTAAGCGGCAATGCATTACCACTACTATCTGTGACACCTAGTTCATTGTTCAAAGGGGTCTGTAATACCAATCATGACCGGGTGAAAAACACAGGTGACCTCTGTCACGTCACATAATTGCAAACACCATGTAATCCTATTTTTGTGCTCCGAGTCATTGAGGGTGCATTATAGGAACTGATTTCTAGGCACTGGCTTAACTGGAAACAAGATCAGAGAATCTCAGTGAAATAAATTAGGATCTGGTATTGAATCTGCTCCCTGAGTCAAAGTGGCTAGCTTGATTTCCCTTGTGAACAGGTTGTTACGGCAAGCACTGGCAAGACTGCTAAACACTTAGCACATCAAATTTGTTTACCCTCTTTTGCTTAACAAACAGTGGCATTGCATTTCCCTAACCGCCGCTGTCTGAATGCAGAGTGGCGTGTACTGCATGCTGTTTATCCAATCCATGGCCAGGTCTTGAGAGCCGTGTCCTATCTCTGTATTGTGGCAGCACAGGAGCAAACGATGGAGCCTTTTTTCATAAGCATTTTAAATCCACCCCCTTGCACCCTTTGAGTTACAGAAATGAGAGACAGAAAATGTAAAAATACATCACACAGTTTACTGATGACCACACCAACCCCCTTCACACACACACACACACACTCAACATACATTTCTGTTGTTAGTTGTGGCCTCTCTGCAGCCTATTTTGCATGCACTATCCCCTCACTGCCTTCAGTCTCATTAAATGAGGGTTATATGAAAACTACCTGCGAACTCAGTTTCCTTTTTGTTATTGCAAGTTTGGATCAGCCTGAACCCCCTCATCAACAAGATCTAGCCTACTGTAAAAGAAATCTCAAGCACTACTATAAAGTCTGTGGAAAGTGTATCAGACTTGGGGAGAGTAGACACAAATTAAGGATACTTAGCAAACCCATGACACAGGACTGCATGCTTCGGGTAAGATCTGACATTTAATTATACTTTCACTTTCTATAATTGTGCTGTCATAATCGGACTAACATTCATTTTTTTTACTGGATTGAGTCTGTGCAGCTCTCAGGGCGACAGGCTACTGATGCAGGAACAAAAATTATGATGTTAAAATATACCTTTTGGAATATTCATTAAATTACAAGTCCTCACTGGGGCAATGGTCAAATTTTCAGTCTGACAGAAAAATGTCAGCAAATATTTGCTTATTCATGCATGTTTTTCTTGTTCGGTCAGGATTAATTTCCATATGTACTCCTTCATGGGATACATATGGTTCCAAGAACCATACTGTGCTGTTGACACCAATGACTTTGTAATTGTCCATCCATCCTTCTCCTTCCCATCTTCTTCAAATTGTAATACTGCTACAAGGGTTTAAAACATTATAAATAGGCAGATAAGTAAAAATCTGATTCAAGTTCAACAGCCTAACAAAGGCCTGCTTTTATGAGTAATTGTCATATCCACTCCCATTACTTTCTTAACTCTCATTACGTGAGTGTGTGTGTTTGTGTTTGTGTGTGTGTGTGTGTGTGTGTGTGGGTGTATCATCTCTCCTGCAGTAGAAGATTACTGCTGAAAATTACATATTTACAGCACTGGACAATAAGAAAAAACACCATAGAAGACAATAAATGAATGTAAGCTATGTAGCCAAATCACTAGCTGTAACTTTCCAACTCTATTCTTAGCTGTTGATGCGAAGTTGATGCCAAACATATCTCTCTGACATCACAGTTTGGCCAAGCGACAAATTTATAAGGGTCCTGCTGATTTAAAAAAAAAAACACTTCAAAGCTTACTTTGGGTATTTCCATACCTCTGCTTAAGGATTCTTGATAGTAAATTCACCTTCATGGTTTGATGAGATTAAATCTCTGCAGTGACAGATACAGTCAAACATTTACTGTTTGGTTGTCAAAACCAAATGGAATACCTCAAGACACTAACATTTTCCAAACACATCTTCTATGTCCTTGGTCATTTGACCTTACTGTTTATGCAATTAAATTTTATATAACCAATTGGATTCAATATCTTGTCTATGTCTAGGTTTGTGAGATTTAAGCAATTTCAATACATTTGGATATAATGATAAGTAGGCTAGCACAAGTACGTGATTGAGTCATAGCTCTTCTGTTGCTGCATGAGCCAAATATATTGCCTATAAATGTCAATTTACATACAAAACATGCATCCTGTTATTTTTTAGCACTCGACTAACACATTCATTCTATGGTGGAGTTTAGCCCGAAATCATGAATAATTCTGGTCACCTTGGAAGAAGCCACACAAAAACTCCACAGAGAATATTTTCTGGCAGTTGATGAATAACAAGTTGAATGGGCAAATCAAAAGGTACCTTCACAGCCTCACGATGGGAGACATCTTAATACAATAAAACAACACAAGGAGAAAATGGCACGGCTAACCTCTGAGTCATCAACAGCAACCACAGTCTTTTGATGCAGGGCTGCTGCTTTCCGCCTCCATTCTAAAGGTTATGAGGCTCATTTGTAGGTCCTCATGTCAATATCAACCCTCCACTTTCTAAACACTCCATGAGATCCTACTAGAGAATCAGCCACCTCTGACAGGAAATGTTGGTTTCTACTGAGAAAAAAAAAAAAAACACAAACATGCAATATTGTGAAGGCAGGGAGGATGAAGTTTGGAAACACAGACTAGAGAAGAAAAACGTGCTTTATACATCAGTCGTGAGTTGGGAGTGGGAGAAAAGGGCAAGACAATTTAGCACTGTGTCTGATGTCTCCATGGCGACCTCACACAGAGGGCCTGCTAAGTTTGCTGCAGTGACTGAAGCCATATTGTGACTGCGGCCACACACACACACACACACACAGACACACACACATCTGTCTGAGCATTTGAGTAACATTGTGAGTTACTATCAAAGTGAAAGGTCAATCAACAAGATGGCTATTTGTGTAGACAAAATACTGGCTAACTTTGAAAGAAACTCATAATTTAGATGTTGTTACGACAGCTGTAATATACGTCAAAAGAAACTCAAGCCATATAGAGTTTCAAAAAATAAAATTTCAAACCACAGATAGCAACTGGAAATTAAAAACTAGAAATATTGGACATTATATTTTCTTTCATTTCCATTCACTGTAACTCTGAGTTTGACAACTGACAACCTGAACACCAGTTCCTACAGTACTTCTTAAATTCACTGGAGATTTGAAGAATGGCACTGTAATGCAACAAAAAACAAACTTATTGATGCTGTTTTTGCTGATTCATTTGAGCCTACCAATGCAACTAACCGAGACAAGGTAGATAGGCAAGCTGACAATTACCTCCAGTCCTGATGGGCCTTTTCACCTGCAGCCTCTCCCCATAGACAACAATGCATCTGTCTAGGGACACTAAAGAGCCTCAGGACAGTATGCGCCCAGCGCTCCTCCACAGATGTACTAACTCATGTGTTTCTTCAACAGCCACTGTTTTTGATCTTCAAGCATCTGGCATTGAGGATCTGCACTACCTGAAAACAACAGACTCATGCATTGCTGAACATTGAACTATAAATAAAATGCAGCATTTCTATGTAAAAATTTAAATACTCACAATATAAGCTGCATTATTGCACTGGCAGGGAGAGAACATTTAGCTTATGTATTGTGTGTGTGTGTGTGTGTTTGTATGTGAAAGAGATGGAAAACACTGACAATTTTATCTAAATTATACGGTAACTACAATATAATACTGTTGCTTTTTAGATGTGTAAAAATGCTTTGATTAGGGCTATTTAAAGGCAATAATCCTGTCTTGGTGAGCTTGGTTCTTTGTTGGCTATGTGCCATATCATAAGACGACATTCTGAATTGCCCTCAATTACCAGGAAAATGTCAATCAAAGATCATTTTGCTCTTGGGTCATGCACCATAGGCTACTCACACCGTTCAATTAGGAAATGAAACTCTCCTTAAAAGGGGGGGTAGCATCTGACATTTTGCCTCATATAAGACAGGAGCGGATATTTCATTTCCCAGTCATTTGCCCCTCATTCATTTTTGTGTCCAGGAGCAGTTCAGTTCACCCCGACCAAAGTTACTATGGGAACGTCTTTTGCCAGGATGTAAAGGCTAACAGAGAAATCCAATTCAGCATCAAGTATAACACTATTATAGATGAGAAAAATGGTATGTTAACAATTCTGACAGAACCAATCTGAATGCAAGGATGTTTAAAATTACATCAGCTCTGACAGAACACAGATATTTCAGGTCCAACAGTGAAGACTCACTGTGACGTATCTGTTTCTCATGGAGAAGAAAACCACAAGCCATTCATCATGCGAACAATTACTCATCCACATTCATTACATTACATGGAGCCAAAAACAAGCACTCCCCCCTGATGTCACACAAAGATCAGCAAAGATTTGTCTCTTTCAAAAACAAGAACAAAAACATCCTCTTTTAGTAAAATGTACTTATTTTAAGCAAAATTATCTGCAAGTGCATCAAGAAGAAAATTGCACTTAAAGGTGAAATCCGGTGTGACTTGGACCTGGACTGTACTGGAAGATGTTACCGAGTACAAACATATATCCAATGCTCACCTCCGTTCACCCCCAGCATTCCGTATTAAACCGTTTTTAGCCGAAACTTTCATTAACCTTACACTGCTAGCTATAGGGGCACAACTTAGCCTATGCAGATAAATCGCTTTTTTTACACCATTAACAAGGTTCAAAGTAACTCCACACTTCATGTGCAATGCAGCACATAATACATGTAACAATGACTAATTTCAGGGACAGAGGATTAAACTCTTATCTGATCAACATATCCAAAAAATGCATTGACTGTCTTGGGGTGTGTGAGCAGTTAGAATGAACACAGTGACTACAGCAACTGTGGCCAAATGAATTGCATGATATTATTCATTGTTCAGAAAAAACCCTCAGATGTAGGGATTACCCTTCCCTTTACAAAAGTAGATTTGCACATATTCCTAGAAGGGCCAGTTGACTCCCCATATGCTTAAATAATCATATAGGCATCACCCTGCAAGACTTACCCGTAGACACATACCACATACAGTACATCACTTGCAATGCAATAACTCATTATTCATGCAGCGATCAAATCCATACAATGCCTAGATAATGACAAATGTTCAGCTTCTCTCTTATCACAACTGGAATGTTTCGAATGGAAATATGAATTTTATACATTTTTAAACACCTGCACATTTGAGAGAAACTCTTCAAAGCTCAACATTTGTGTGTACTGGTTTGGAATGAAGACAGCGACAGTAAATAACCAGGGAAAAGGCTATTGAAAAGGCGCACTATGTAATTTATTTTTTATTATTTAGTTATATTATAAACTCACAGGGAAAAGTATGAAAAATGTATGCAACAGTCAAAGTGGTGGCCTCTGCACCATACACTATCACATAAAGGCAGGCTGAGCAATGCTATTTCTAACACACAGTGAATATCTCCTCACAGTATAAACTATAAAAACTATAAAAAAAGAGGTCCTCTTTAACAGCCTTGGTTCTGTGTAAGAAGAAGTAAACAAAAAGGGAGCAGACTCTCTTCTAGACAGTCACAAAACACTGTGTGGAATGTCTTGGGGAGTACTGAGTTCTTGGGGTGAACTGCTTTTGGTGTGTTTTATTTAACCCTTGCTTGAAAAAACTGTCATGGCACTTGCTGCAGACAAGATGTACATAAACACATACAAATGTGACGCCACCAGCGTCACGGCTTTAATAACAAAGACATGATCCTCGAACTGTTGAGCCATCTCAGCTCAGTGCCACAGTGGCATTTTGGGCCCTACAAATTCCCTGCTGTCAGAGGAAGCCATCCCTGTAAGCACCTCCCCTCTGACGCTAGACAATCTCCAGATGCTTTTTCAGATCGACTATTTATTTAAATCTGGGGAGCTGCTCTCCCCTGTAAAGGGAATGTATGATTAGCGAGCGAGTGTTAGGGTGCTTGTAACTGAGTCAGTGGAACACATCCACACAAAAACCCACACACCACACACACATGCAGTGAACATGCAGAAACGCACAAACACACACAAATAGAGAGGGGGAGTCAAACACACACACACACACACACACAGAATCAGGCCCAAATCCCCTGCTGCATGCTTCCACTTCTATTTATGGCAACGAGCAGATGCAGGCACAATTAAACGTGTGTTAAATACAGCAGCAGAAGAAATGAGTGTAATGCCGTGCACGGCACTTTCATGGAAGGCAAACAATCCCTGAAAAGAGCACCAGAGCCCCACAAGCAGAAGAGCAGACAGGCACCAGTAGCTGCAGGCACAGCAAGGGAGGCATTAAGGAGGCAACAGAGAACAGTAAATGCAGCTAATGGCAAACCCGGAAAGGAAGCAACAGGGATTTTTTTTTAAATTCAAGTGTAATTTATAGAGGCCTAAAACCAACAGATTCAGCAGTTTTTCTTTGCCAAGTATTATGAAAAGCCAAAATTGTTGACTTTTGAGGCAGATCTATTAGGTGATGCTGGCTGGTTGACATTGGCTGGTTGTGTGATAGAACAAACAACTGCAGCGGTATCAGCAGCAATGGCAAGAGCAGTGACACGACGGGGTCAGGAGAATATTGATTTGTCCAGTACCTTCACTGAAAGTTGTAAGTCAAGGAGCGATTGAGAAGCACACAGGCAAGTTAGGGGCACGTGCGGTTGGCGTGTAGCACAGACTGCCGGGGGGAGGAGCACATGGACAGCACAGATTGCTCTCGCCACATCACACTGGGGTCTGTGGCGAGTATGACTCACTGCTCGGCGGCCACCTCCATCAGCTTCACATGTTGCTTGTGGTCCCACTGCGTGAATGGGCAGGGATGATCACGCTGATGATCATGATAGAGCCCATGATAAATGAGCATTATAAATCCACATTCACCTGGTGCTCTTTGGTCAGAGAGCAGGGCCCACAAGATGCTCCAATTAAGAATACTGTATTCCATTTGTGATTTTATTCTTTTAGAGTAATGAAACTGCCCACAGTAAGTGATAACATTTATTACAAGTTTTAAACCAAAATGTCCTGCCTCTCTCACCAACCACACTGTGAAGAAGACTGGTTAGAACTGAGCAGACATTGGTTAGAACTGGGGCCAATTATTCCTAAAAAAAAAAAAAAATTTTCATCCTTTTATTTTCAGACAAATTTTGTGCGCTCTCTGCATTTGCATTTGAAGAAGTAATTGAAAATTGAAAAAGTAATACTTAATTACCCTTTCTCTAACCCTTACTGCACCAACATTAACATGCAGTATGGTGGTTAGAGTGCTTTAACGCCAAGAGAAAAGATCAAAGTGAATGATCTGCTTTCAAAACGGTTTAAATGATGAGCCTATAGCTAGTGGCAGTGGATTCCCAGGTTGACTTTTTATGGTTGCAGCCTTTGTCTGGTTGTGGTCGATGCCGTATTTTTCATCCAGATTGAGATTTGTGTATTGTTCTGGGTAGCGTGAGGAGCACGAGGTTTGAGAAATGGCAAGTGCCTAATGGGAAATAACACAAAGCGAGCCTCTCTGACCATTGATTTTGAAGATGTGTGCCACATTTGCCAACCAGCTGCCTTAATGAACAAAGCAAAGCAGTCAAAGTGAAATAAAATACAATTGAATCATTGTCAGGAGAACTACCTTTTAAAGCTGCCATTTAATAAGCGAATAAATAAAAGTCCTTTTTGAGATTTGTGTTGAAAATGTCTCTGTAGCGCAAATATTTCCCTAATTCTATATTGAATAAGGTTTGTAAAATGATCTGTTTTCTGTTTACATGGAGGTTACATGGAGACATACACCCTTTTATAAGCTAAACAATGATCAGTTTTGCTTTTGGATATGGATATGCAATTTGTTTTATGGTCTTATTTCCGTTGCCAATCAGACAAAGAAACAAATGCTCTGTTGTTAACGAGACAGAGAGAGAGAGAGAGAGAAAGACTTGTGGTATTTTTGCAGATGTAGCCAATAGTCTACCTCAACTGATATCTCCATCATCATCAAATCATTTTGTTGTTAAAAAGAAAAGTTTATGCAGGGGAGGTAAGCACTCCTCCCTGGCAGTGTTTCTGCCAGGTTGGTGTTTCTGCATCTGCAGGTTTGCTGAGAGGAGCCTGTTCTGTTTTCTCCAATCTTTTGCAGTCTCAGAGAAGATGTTTTATATAAGATACAGGTTTAGCTAAACCGAGGCCTGAGGGCTCAACACTTGCTCAAAGTAATGGAAAATCCAAATTGGATCTGCACTACGCTCACAGAGACAAGCCCATTCTATTTCCCTTTATTTAAGGTTAGCCAACTAGTTTGTGTTTTACTGCTAATAACAGGTAAGAATATAAGATAAAAGGGAGAGTTCATTCACAGTTTCTTCCCATTCAGTTCAGATGATAACGTTTAAGGAGGCACACAATATGACTGACTTTTGTTTTGGCAATGGAGATATGTAATCCACGTGAAAGACTAGCCTATCAACCTGTAATACTAAAAATTTATTCTTTTTTAAATATTGGCTAGTGCAATATTTGCTCCAGGCAAATGATTACAAGGAATTGATAGTCACAACAAGAAATAACAGTCACAAAGGAACAGACCTAAAGAAAGCAAGCATGAATGAACTGGTCCTGTACATCTGTTTCTCTATTTTTATGATAGCTGCATAATTATGTAACCAAAACAGAATGGGTTAGGGCTGTGTCTTCCATATTACTACAATGCAGTTATGCAAAAACAGGTTATGGTCATTACTATAACTATTAAACAAGCAACAAGTAAGTTGGGTGTTTTCTTTTTAAATTGTCCACTTTCTCACCGCATGTTTCCATCGTGGGCTTGGGCTGCAAGTCATTCATCAGCAGGATGTAGGTGCCAGAACTTAATGTGGCTTATTTTGACATTACTGTTGTGTGTCAACCATTACAGATGGGCGTTTGATTGAATTTACTCATCTGCATAAATGGGCTGTGATTAACAGGCCTAATTGCCTGCAAATACCAGCTTGCCATCTGCACCGCTCTTTTCCATCAATCTCGCCCTCGTGGTTCGGGGAAGGCGGCGCCTGATTACAACAGCCCTGTCAAGAGTCATGGCATCCATGACTGAGCGGCATCTGCAGGGCTCTTCAAGATGGTTCTTCCCCAATCCTTAGCAAGAAGCAATCAGCTCTCAAACTATTGATGCCACTTTACCTTTCCCCTCAAAAGGGGCCCTGCAGAGACACCTTCTTTTCTTAGTTGTTTTCGGCAGGTTTTGTTATTTCACTGATGTTCATTGAAGATGCTGGATTGCTGGAAGACCAGGATTGGGGATGAAAAACAATATATTATAATTTACTTGGGCAATTTCATTAATTTACATGCCGGTAATAAATGATCCTAATTATTGTCATCATTACAAAACACATCTTCGCCGTCTATCCCCCCCTCAGCACTTAAATCGGGTATATAGGCCTTTTTAAGAGTCATGGCAGTCTCCTACCTCCCAGATGATTACTCCCAGTGAGAAAACCATAGCACTAGTCAAATTTATTACATTTATTAAGATGATTACTCCCAGTGAGAAAACCATAGCACTAGTCAA